>BGPR01012354.1:24189-45310 GCA_013235015.1 Araneus ventricosus
CTGACCTTCTTCCTGAAAGAAGACCTCAATGCAGATAGCGTTAAAATGCCCCAAGCTATAGGGGTGTGGGGGTCTTGGATCCTGTGGTATCTCTAATTTGCAGTAAGTACATTCTTATCAGCACTCATTGTGTCGACTGCTACCCTACCCAGCTAATCAATCAAAATGTCAAACCACGGAAGGGGGAAGAAATTAGGAAAAATACGTTTATCGCGCTTTAGAGACAGTTCACAAGAGACGTATATTTCCGGGCTGACCGCTTTCGGCGTATCTCTGACCACACGTTGAAATGCGTGTTATCCGCTTATGGGATAGTCCAAGGTCGACGTAGAAATACGTGTGAAACGCTCAGAGGGTTAATATTAGTCAGAAAGTAATCACTCTGTGAAATGAAAGTGTACGGATGCTATGTGTTTCTACTTTCTTTGCCGATATAACGGCATTCTTGATGAATTACATCATCGGCAAAGTCGCATTCGATCGGTTTGAATTTTCGCTGCTGACTGTTTTCCGTCACTATCTTGTATGAACATTTTTAAGCCGGTTGAATGCAGCCCACGATAGCAAAAATCTTCTTTGACCGGTTGCCTCAATGCTGGTCGTCACTATACACTTTTGAAGACTCGCAATGCTCCTAACGCATCCTCTGATATGGGCTTAATGATAATAACCACATCGTTTAATCCGAGAGGAGACGTTTGGAGGACAACCAGCTGCGGAGCAGCGGATACCTCCAATCGGCTGAAACTTTGAAACATGAGGCACTTGGGCTTTTCAGAGAGCATACAACGCCAAGTTTATATACCTCGTTCAGCGGCGCTGCGTTCATAAAAGCCACCTTCAGAAAATCAAAAATCTCCCATTGCAGACAAAAGTCATCCAGATTCTTTTACTTCAATAACTTGCAGAGTAGAAACAACGAACACGTGTTTATCAATTATAAAATTAAAGAGATTTTTTTAAATCAATGCTTAACTAAGCATACCCAGATAGCATGTAAGTTTGCAGCAAGTTTGATTTTGACTTGATATTCCCTTCTCATGGCAAAATGTGACACGTCAAACTTGAAACGAACTTGTAGCAAGTTCGCTGTGACAACTAGCGCCACCCTCGCTTGCAACGCATTTGCTACAAGTTCTACGTGACAAATAGCGCCACCTCCCTTGCCAATCAAACTTGCTGCAAGTTTGCAAAACAAGCTTCCTGCAAAGATAGCACAATAAAGAGATAATTATCTTTGTCTCTGTTTTAAAAAAACATCCGATTTTTTAATAGCATCTCCTAGACCGCCCTTCTTTTTATTAATTCAATAAATCAATGATAATTTGTGAAAAAATAACTTTTTTATAAAAAAAAATTTTGAAACATTTTGCATCTTTTTACTAAATATATCACTCGCACTTTAAAGAAAACTATATCGCCTTTTTCTTAATGTTGAAATTTTAACCTTTATAAACAAAATTAAATCTAAAAAACAGTCAGTGTTTGTTGAAAAATAATAACTAGACATTTTGTCCCATTTTAAAATAATTACTTTTGAACTCTAATTTCATAATTTATTCTACTACCAAAACGTAGTTATTAGCGAAAATCGCTCTCTCTCTCTCTCTCTCTCTTTGACTTCAAATCATATTCTCAACCCAAAAAATTAATGAAATCAAGAAAAAAGTTTAAAATAAATCGTATACGAATCGAATCGAACGATGTATTAGCGAAATCTATCTTCTCGTCTCCTAGTTCAGCTGGCCGAGTGGTATCGACGTTTGGCTACTAAGCGGTAGGTCGCGAGTTCTATCCCTGGTTGTGTTCATGCTCTGTTTTTGCTATAATTTGCACGGCAAGCTTGCTGCAAGTTCGTTTCATGGTGACTTCGAAGCTTTCGTTAACTTGCTGCCAGTTTGCGCTCTTGTCATGACAAATTTGTGGCAAGCTTGCACTCTTGTCATGACAAATTTGTGGCAAGCTTGCTGCAAACTAAAATTGCTATCTGGGTATTTATTTAATTAGGTCTTTTTGTTTTGTTTCAAAACTGTTTTAGAGGTTTCAAATTTTGTTTCTATGTGCGATTTTCTGTACATCACTTGCTCCTCACCCTTGTTGGATGGAGTTTCATGTACAGGGTGGCATAAGAAAAAACGAAAAATATTGGAGCTCGATTGCAAAAAAATCTCTTGAGCCAAAGGGAATCAAATTTGGGCTGCATGGTATTCCGACCATGAGACCAAAAATAAATAAATAAAAAAAGCGACGGATAATTAGTTCTTCGTTTTGCCACCAGCTGGATGTGGCGCTGTAAACGGATTTGTTGAAGTCAATTAGTGAAAGGATTCGAGAAATGACAATTTTCAATTCACATTTTATTTTGGCATTGGCTGTTACAAGTGGTTCAATGGTTTTTCACTGCTTATACGTAGAATAGTGAAGCTTAACTGCAATCTACCGTATTGGTGCATGATGCAGCTTCTTCTCACTTTAGATTATGTGTTCAGTCAGTTCTAAGGCAAAAGAACGGTGTATTTTCTTCGAGGTAGCTCCCACATTCCTCTGATAGCATTCCCCATGACTTTTGGCATTGTGGTAATCGTAAAAGTGTATTTTAATGGCAGCGTTAATTATGCAGGCACCTTGAAGAATCGCATACGAGCCCTATCACATGAGCCGTGTAAACGATCGTAGCCATTCAGCTTCTGAGTTTACGCATTGAGGCAACCGCTCAAACATGATTTTTGCCATTACGACAATTATTGAACCGCTTTGAAAAAACTCACGATAAACTGTTTGTCACGGAAATTGAACTAATTGGTTGCTACTTCGATGGCGACGTAGTTTGCCAAGAATGCCATCGGGTTTAACAATGAAGACACAAAATTTTCGGGACTTCGTGGGTTTCAACTAATTTTCGCTGTCGCTTCGATCACGAGAAACAAGCTCAGCAACATGCGAAGTTATTTCTTTAGGTTAGGGGAGGGTTTAAATTTTTATGCTTATCATTTTTAACTTGTCTTTAGGCACATCGGACAAAAAAATCTTATTTTTCCATTTTCTGATATCCTCCCATCAAGAAAAGCATTTTTCTTTTCTAGGTCTTTACTTTTGAGGCTTAAGGATATAGTATCATTGTCTAAAGTTCTTTTTTCTAAGTTGACCACCTTCGTCCCTAGCGAAATTCGTTGGTCACCTACATTGTACTCGCTTCGGCAGTACATATACTAAAATTGGAACGATACAGAGAAGATTAACATGGACCCTGAGAAAGGATGACGCGCAAAATCGTGAAGGGCTCCACATCTTTTAGGTTTCCACTGGCACAGTTGGCTTGTCTCGCTTCTGATACCCGGTTTACCGCGGTTCGATCCTAGCGTTTAGTTTATTTTATTTCTGTATGTAATGTAATGTAATTGTCTTCATATTTGGTAAAAGAATTTTGTCATGTTTAATTTTTCTTCTACTTATCATGAATCGAAGATTTTGGTCCCAAAGAGACCGTGTCCTTCGTCCAACCACCCACATCACTCTGCTGATCACCTAAATTCAAGAAGTTTGGAGAGGGGGTGCCCGCTCAGGTGTCGTTCTCGTCATCTGACCTAACGCCACCCTGAACCCCGATACCTAAGAGTACTAGAGTCACCTCATTGGTTTTAAATGGGCACAAGGTGGATACATCACGAACACGACAACCACAGAAGGCGCCCCCTCAACCAAAATCTCGAACCACCTGATTGAGAAACAAAATTTGCTAAACAATTTCCAATTTCCAGACAACACTCTTTCTATAACTGTTCTATATGGAATGCGTCTACATTTTTGATTTCCTCATGTCACACCAGCAATTTTAAGAAAATTTTATTGCAAAGAATATGCTCTATTTGAAAGATATCTAGTATGCGAACTCTAATTTAGTTTATCATCAATATATACACCAAGATGCTTTATTGCATGCGACCTTCTTATTCTATTTGTCTTTCAAAAAACCGATGGAGCTACAGTCAGTTTACTAAATAGTAGAAAATTTGATTTATCATGAGAGACTGTTAGATAATTTTGATTTGCCCAGATAATTATTTCATCTATTGCTTCTTTAGTGAGTTGTTGCAGCTGAATTTTAGTCTTAAACTTTGTCACTAAATAACAGAAGCTTGATTATGACAATTTAGCGGCCAGTCCTGATTTAATAGCTTATTTGCAACTAGATTCCACAGGGCAGGACCACTACATGAGCCCTGCGGACATCTTTGTCTTTGTTCTCTAGAAGCTATTCCTTCTTGAGTGATAAGAAGGAATAGCTTCTAGATTTCTATTCTTCTATTATTATCCTATTATTTATAATATTTCTATCATTTAAAATATTTTCAAATATATTTCTTATGTTAATAGGAACCTTCGCTTTATCAAGAGCTATGATTTTATTATCAAGAGATATGATTTTAAATTGAGCTATGTCGACCAAAGGCGCCTTTTATATCAAGAGATAAGACGAATACCTGATAACCTTCTTGACATCTCGATGACATATCATCCAGTAATTTGTCCAAGGCTGCGTCTATTGATAAACCCTCTCTAAATCCAAACTGATTATCATTTAGCAGCCTATTGCTTTCCAATAAATGAGTTAACCTCTGTGTTAATAATCTTTCACGAGCTTTCCCCAAAGTGGGTTATAGAGCTATTGGACGATAAGATGAAGGGAGTTTTCAGCCTTTTCCCCGTTTTGTGAAAAAATATTATATTGCTGATCTTGAAGGCATCAGGAAATGTTGAAAATGATAGACACTTATGAAATAAATTCAAAAGTAAATCAGGAAATGCTTTGTTAATTGTTTTTAGAACCAAATTGTGTATTCCATCTATAACCGAGGCTTTGTGATTTGGAAGAGACTTAATAACACCCTTGATCTTTTGCAATGAAAATGGAGCATCATCTGGAGTGTTATTTACAATAGAAATCGGAGCTTGAGCATTAGAAGTATTGGGGAAAATAGAATTCAGGAATTCTTGTGCAATAGATTTATGATCACCTTGCGAACTGATAATTTACAGTCTCGACAATTGAGAAGGAGGGACTGTTTTTCTTAAAGCTGGCTTGAATTGTTGACTATATGGATTTGCTGCTTTAGAACAGGAATCTTTCCAGCCAATTTATTTTACTTTTCCTTACTTTATAAATAAACTGTGTTCTTTCCTTTTCCCAAATTGCAAATTTTTCCGTTCTATTAACATTTTTTTGTACGTTGAGCCCTACGACATAAAGCCTGAACTTTCTTTTAAAAGATTTCTAATTGTTGCGTCCATCATTGTGGGCTTTTACTAAAAGGAATTTTCGGTATCTTGAATGAAGTTTCACAAGTTTCTATAATTTTAGACTGAAGAAGTTCCGCAATTCTATGTATATCTTTTCTGGATAAACCTGAAAATGAGGCCTAAAATTTTTAATAAATTTATCATGATTACCATGAAGTGTTTTATAACGTCTTAGGATATGGCACACAACTGAATTAGAAAGAGTTGCCTGGATATATTTGTGGTCACTATTTAATTCTTCATCCAGAACTTCCCAAGGGATGATTTTTTTCTATAACTGAATTAAAACACAAACTAATGGCCGGTCACCCTAAGGAACCATTATTATTTATATGGGATGGAGGGCCTCCGGTACTGTTCACTATACAAAGATTATTTGCTAGCACAAAGTCAATTATCACAACTCCTCGTGTATCTTCTTTTTGGTAACCCCAGAAAGAATGCTGTCCATTCAAATATGCCGCAATACAACAGTTTCCTATTTTCATTAATTCAAAAATGTCCTGAAATTCCTTTAAAGTTATTTGAATATCTTCTCTGGGAGAAGAATAATCAGAAATAATTGTGACTAGAAATTCATCCGTATGAATTTTCAAAACAATTACATTATACTTTTGATAAAGAATTATTGGATTATAAACCCCAGGCGGAACAAATTTTGCGGTTATTTTTATTAATAGAATGAAGCACTTTCCAGCCTGTTCTTAAGCCTTGAATAACATCATTAAAAACATACGGTTCTTGAACTAAAACAAAATCTGATTTCAGTTTCATTATAGAATGTGGTAGAATGTTCGAAGAGATTTGCTCGTGCAAGATTTATTTGTAAAATATTGATTTTATCTGTAGAATGAAGAGATGTGTTAATTAAAGAATATAAGTTATTAGATGAAGATTGTAATGCATGCATCATAGTAGAAGGAGCTAAGACGTTGACTAGTGGAAAACCAGAAAGAATAGTGTGAAGCTGATTTTTACTATTTGCCATTATCGATATACTGTGTTTCTCTTAATCAATTTATTTTTAGCTCAGTTTATATCTAACGCTACATGATGAGTTGGATAACCTTTAAATTCGTATTTATTTTTCTCACAACAGTTTATACATCTATAAAAGTTTTCATTGCATTCACTGGAATAGTGTTCCAATGAGCAGTATCCACGATACGTATTTTGAAATGAACATCAACTCTTTGTATGCTCAAGAGATTGATATTTAAGGCATCTTCAAACATTAATAAATTCTCTAACTCCATGACATTCCCAATCAGACAACATTCTTTTATCCTTCATTAGTAGTTTGCAAATTTAGGAATTCACTTGAAATACCCAATGATTCTCATTTGTTTTCCCTTTTATCGGGAATAATACTTTAAAATTGGTTGAGCCCGCATAGTTTCGCATAGCTATCTCTATGGTTTCTTTTTTCAACATCCATAGAAAAGCTATAAGCTACACACTTTGACAATCCTTTTGTTATCTGCATATGCTTTATATTTTCATTAAGATGAGGCTTTTGATTAATTTCTTTAATAATCTCAGCAATATCGGATGGATTGGTACAATGTATTGCAATATCCCTATTTCTCAGCTTTCGAATTGATTTTATATGATACTGATGTTGTTTAACTTCTTTTTTTGAAAATTTTAATAGCATCTAAGCTCTGTGATCCATTACCCTCTATATCATATCTTTGAACTAACAAAATAGTATTTTCCACTTTTGCATGATCCTTACCTGAAACCACCGAGGAGTAAGTCTTATCACTAGCAACTTCTACGTTTGGCGGCAAAGTTTCATTTATTGTCTCATTCACTCTCAATGAATCCTTATAAATTATTACGTTAGTTGTAGACAATTGTAACTCTGGCGAAATTTGAACGAAGTTGTAGTTTATTCGTCCGTCATCTAACAGCCGTTCCAAAGTTCGAGGTCCGCCCCAAAATAGCCCTCGTATTGCTTCAAAACGGGACGTTAATATAACTAAACTGAACTAAAGACATCCCATAACGAATCAAGGAAACTATTTAGGTCCACATGGACACCTAAGCAGATTTGGATTAATCCATGGATTTACCAGATTTTCTATGCAGTAACCACCAACTTTGAGTCACTCCAACTACTCTGACAGGCCGAGTTAGTCGTCCGTTCAACCTCAGTAAAATAAATTATGTTTCTCTCTCTGACCTTGGACTTTTTATTAAGAGACAAGGGAGGGAAGCAAAAATAAAAAATCATACATGCAGAAAACAACACCAAAAATCAGATCGAAATTATTCGTTCCTTTCTCAATGTGAACAGAAAAGTGAACTTCGGAGTCTACTGGTTCGAGGTATTCAAGGGTTCATTTGTGCCTTTCAGGGGATAGTTTGGACTTTGAAAAAGAAGCTGCTGATACGAGTCCCGACCATCAGCAACTGAAACTTTCAGCTCAACAGACATTTTAGAAAAAATAGATACTGTTTCCCATTCTTCAAAAACTACCAACGGAATGCTTAGAGATTTATTTTTCCGATTTAACAAATTGAAAAAAAGTTACCTCCGAAAAAGCTAAAAGATCCAAATTGTATCTTTAAAAGAAAAAACGAATAGAGTAATTTTATGTTTAGATTATTCTTAAAATTCGCTTTATCATAAATAACGAGTTGTTTAAATAGTTTATTTGGACTTCCAAATATGAAACCACTTTGCAACGGCCACTCCTTTGTAATCAAAATTAATTTCAAATTACACGAGACAATTTAGCTGTACAAATTAATCATATATGTCTAGATGATCAAAAATGTAATTTGAAATCCGTAATCAGCCAATGAGATAAAAAATATATCTAATGAATTATGAAAGAGGAGGTGCAGGCTTGAGTGGATGCAGACAAATCTGTTCGCATCACATTCCCTCTCGAAGACGACGAAATAATCGAATACTAGCTGTTCCCACGTGGAGGTTCCGCGCTCCGCTATACGTACGCCATGCATTTCCTGTCAAATTGGCGCATTCTGGCTCCTGACGCTTCAGCTCGCCAAAAATGCAGCACGTGTCAACTATCGTTAGGAAAGAAGTCGGGCCAGGATGGCGATTCAGCGCTCCAAGGAAAATCGCCAAGACAAAAAAGGCACCAAACGGTGTGCAACGGAAGAGTACTTATTATACAATATTCACAAAAGAAAGTTCCATGATGTTCATCCCAATTGGTGAATTAACACGATTTTAACCTACGCTGATTTGAAATATTTTGATGTCGATCTGAACGTTCTCTGGCTCGCCTAAATCTATTTGCTTCATTTCTAACTCATCTTTTTTGAATAATTTCATCCAAAGTTTCATTAAGAAATATTGTGAACTCTGCGTCTTAAACTCATTTTTTTTTCCCGATAAGAAGTTGTTTTACACCCGAACGAATATAATAGCTGGTTATGTCCATGAAATTAAGCCTAACATGGAGGAAGCTACCGATTTTATTTTGTAAACAAACCGATCGTTGCCATAGGGAAAAGAGAAATTAACCTCTTTTCTGCGCTACGTACGTTAGCGTTTTAGATATACTGTAAAAGAGGATGAGGAAGATGAAGTCACGCAGACCTATACAGATAAGCCGGTCATTCATAAGCGCTCCACTTCACGCAAATGGTACGGTGACACGCTGCGCCATACCATTTTTTTTAGCCCAGATGGATATTTATGATCACTCCACATCGTGTCAAAATCGGTCGTCACTGCAAAAATTCGATGAGAATTGGAGTCGGGCGGTAGAAAGTTTGAAAAGCCGACTTTGCTTAAAATCATTCAGACTGCCGGGCCAACGTGAAATGTGACCGGTGTAGTAAGGAATGGAGGTAAGGCTCTCTCGCACTAGAGGAAATCCGAGTTGGTGGAGGTTCGCGTTTTGAAAGCGGGAGTAGGGGACGAAGGAGATACAGTAGAAATGCCAGTAGCCGATGATTTTGTGGTTAGCATGGAATGGCCCGTGAATGACTCTACCTAAATGGATGGGCTGAAAAATGGAATGGCATGGTGGGGTGATGGTGAATGTCCGGTTTTAGGCAGGTCATTCACGGCAGCTCCACGCAACGCAAATCCATCCGCTACCGCTCACTCCAATCCCTACTATGCCTACTTCTCCCTCCACCTTCAAAACACGAAGCCCTGTCTGCTCCGATTTCCTCCAGAGCAAGAGAGATTCGTCCCCTTCCCTCCCCACGTATCTGTACCGGTTGCATTTCAGCATTTATGGTTCAGCAGTCCAAATGGTGCAGTTGAGCATCCAACCTCCAGCTCTAGTTCTCATCAGTGTTTTGCACTGACGATGGGTTTTGGCGTGGAGTGGTGTTGAATGTCCTACCTTATGTAGAAGGAAGCAGACGAAGGCTTCCAGACTTACATAAAATCTCAGCACTGTTCTTCTGTGTCAACACTTGATGTTACGCACCTGCATTGAATATTCAGTGAATTTTTAAAACTCCGGTGACAATTTTGTAATCAGATAGACATTCGGAGTTATATGCCATCGCAGCAGGGCCTGATTAAGTCCTGTAGGGGCCTATAGGCAATGAAAATTTCGGGTCCCCAACACCAACTTTCAAAACCAGATATTTTATTTTAATTTAATCTTTATTTAAACTCAATATTAAGATATACTGAAATAGCGAAACAGTTATTTTTAGGGTAATCTTCAAAAAAAAAAAATTGATTAGAACCTCGAGATAAGTGCTAAAGAAGCTGATAAGAACTGCTAAAGATAAGTTTCTAAAATATCATGAATTAAAGATAAAAAAAAAGAAAATAAATATACTCTATTTTTTATTAAAATGAAAACCAAGCAGATTTCAGATGAACCAAGAAACACATTTCTTATAAAATCTCGATTTTATTATAAATTTCAGTACAGCAATAACTTTCGTTAAGTGTTGAAAACAACATGAGAGCAATTTCCTCGAGAGAACATGAATTTTAGTACTCGCCATTAATTATCAAAAACCAGTTTTCTAATAAGACACTCGTGCTCTTACCAGAAAAATTCTTTCATGTGCTAAGGTAAGTACGAGAGCAAAACAATTCTTTTCATTCAGATTTGCACATAGAATAAATCTTTACAGAAATTGAATTCATTATTTTTAATGTTTTTAAATTTTACCATGCTGCATAGTAAACCATAACATAAGACAAAATGACACATTTATCAATAAAACATAAATGACATGTCAATAGAAAATATGGCACTTTATTTACCAACTTTTCTTTCAAAACTTAAATTAATTTTTGGCGTTTTTCAGTTTTTATGAACAAGAAGATGTCTTTTAAGATTTCCCTTCTGAGTGAAGCTTTGACTGCACAAAGAACATTTGAATGGCCGCTCACCAGTATGGATACGAATATGCATTTGAAGATTGCTGAGATATGGGGCAATATAAGAACACTTAGGGCACTTATTTTTGAAGTCAGAACTTTGATTTGAAACAATACCATCAATCAGAGAAGTATCTTCACTTGTGCACAAGAAAGAATTTTCAGCAAGCAGCAAAATATTATCTGTATAAAAAAAATACTGCATAAAAAATTTATCTTAAGCATAAAAAATAAAAGTCATACTAAAAAAAATAAGATGGAAAAAAAAGAGAGAGAGGGAAAGAAATTAGAAGTATAGAATAGAAATATCTGCTACATACAAACAATAAAACTCACAATAAAAACTAAGAAGTTTTGTGTCAGTGGTAAGCATTTTCAAAATCATACTTGCTCCCCACTACATACAATAAATAAAATTCACAATAAAAAATAAAATGTGTGATATCAGAAATAAACATATTCAAAATCACACCCATTTCATGTTACATACAAAAAATAAAACTCACAATGAAAAATAAAATGCTTGTTAACAGTTGCAAACATTTTTAAAATAATACCTGCTTCATACTACATTCAAAAAATAAAACTCTTAATAAGAAATAAAATCAGTAATGAACATTTTCAAAATCATATCAGCTTCACACACACAAAAATACTCACAGTAAAAATTAAAGTGTGTAGTATCAGAAATAAATATTTTCAAGAGCAAACCTGCTTTGTGCTACATGCGAAAAATAAAATTCACAATAAAAATAATAAAATGTGAGGTATCAGAAATAAACATTTTCAAAATCCTACCTGATAGGGAAAAAAATAAAATAATTGGTATCAGTAATAAATATTTTTAAAACCCCAAACCAGCTTCATGCTTAATACAAAACAAATAATAAATATTTGATATCAGTAATAAACATTTTGGAGACCCCAAAAGGAAAAGTATGAAATTAAAAGAAAAAAATTCAATCATAAAATGCTTTTTATTTTTGGCATGTTTGCATTTAGATCTCTTATAAAAACAGGGGAAATAAACTGAAACTCCAACATTAACCTAAAATAAAAAAAAGACTTCATTAGTAAAACATAGGAGAAAAAATATCAAATTATAAAAATTTACATAAATAAATCATATATTTTTAAGAAATAATTCATGCTCTGAATTATAACTAAAATAATTTAATAATACATCATTTTTAATACTCAGAATTCTCCTATATGATTTCCATGGAAGGAAAACAATCAAGAATCAAATAAAATTGCACATTAGAAAATATGTTTAACTGACAACTGAAATTCAGGCTGTATAGTGATTCAATAAAGAGTAGACTATATTTTTTGGTTGCATTTGGCATATTTCACATTCATTTCTAAGAATTTGGTGTATTTGCAAGGGCAAGTGTTTATATGAAAAACGTCATTACTGATATTTAATTTTATAAAGCTACTCCAGTCTAATTTTTAGATACAAGTATATCAACGGTAGGCTTTTTGCAATATAGTTGTCCTTTTTTTTATAATTCCATTGCATCTTTTCAGTAAACGTCTTTTTACATATCATATAAAAAAAAGTCAATATTTATAATCTCTGGGTATTCTATACAATGCTTTGAGAATATATATAAAACATTAGAGGAAAATCGGTATAAAATAAAAACAAATATTTAATTCTTTACTTATCCAATCGACAGAATGCCTGAATTTCATGCATTGTTTGTAAAACATAAAGTGAATACATTTTTAATCAAAAACCATAAGGAATTAAATATAAACTTATCTAGACTAAAAATAAATCAGAAATAAAGAACAGAATTCAAAAGAGCAGACAAATGTAAGCAAATAAACATTATTATTCTTTAAAAAAAAAAAAAAGCTGAATTTTGAATGCTTTTAAGCTGCATAAAAATAATAATAAAAAAATCTTAATTTCGAAAGCTATACCAATACTATATTTTTTTGTTAATTATAACAAGTTTCAACAGCCTGCATTAGAATTAAAGTATCATTGGCTTCTAGAAAAGTACGCTGATATTAATGGATACATATTATGACTGATACAATTCAACCTAAATTTTTGAAAAGGATCACCTTGGATCTTTAGACTTTTTTAATCAATGCAAAAATTGTTTCACAAACTAGATTGCAGATAAATGGCCATTTCAGATGCATTAGGGGCTATAGTGTTGATCATTTATCTCTACTTAAGCATGTTCATATCCCAGTCTAAGTCGAAGGATTTTAGAAAAACCAAAAAATTGTTTGTATTCAGGCTGTGCAATTTCATCATATGCTGAAGAAACCTTTTAGTATGCAGTGCATATCCATAACAAAATAAAATTTGTACATAGCTTCAGCATCATAATGCTCCTCGGTGGGTGTTAAGGCATAGAATGGCTGAGGAGTAGGAAGAAGATAAAGGATCTATTCTGGCTGTGTTCTTAATCACTTAATGTATTAATCACTTAAATGTATTTGAAAACTGATAGACTGATGGGTACTTTAGCAATGAATTGCTCATTGCAGTTGGGCTGGCTGTTCAAGGTTTTCCAGTGCTCTAAAACCAGAGTTGAACTGTCTCAACCGGGTGTTGAATAAATAAGGAGGTTCCTTCAAAGTGAAAAACAAAATGTGGGTCAGTTCCCTCTGAAAGATAACCTAGCCACATATATAACCCCACCGGGTGGTACCACAAGAACATGGATGAAAAGCCACTGAATAAATTAGCGGGGTTTTGCTTCCTGGAGGTGTTGTTGCTCTTCTGGACCCATCACCAATGACGAGTAGCAATTCAGTAATGGGGACGGGGTCTTTGCATGTGCCACTCATAATGGGGGTTATTATGTGTTTGGCCACAGGAGACTGTGTCAAGAGTCACGGCTGACAGTGACTCTGTTTTACCTGGATGCTTAGGCTGAGTGGGGTCTTCTTGAGGTTATCCATATATATATAGAAACTAAGCCTAACTTCTACCTCAGGTACTACCCATTTGCTTCAGGTCACTTTAACCAATAGAAGCAGTCACAACAGAGTCTAGTTACAATAGACTAAGTCGGAATAGCCAACAACAAAGACAACAGCATCATAACAATGCATCTTACTAGTTTTGATGGGTAAGTCATTCATCAAAACAACAGAACTAATCAAACTGCCAGTAGAAATGCCAATACTGAATGCTTGCCATGATCCATGGAAGTGTCATGCTTTTGAATGGGTTAAAGACAAAAAGCAAACCCCATTTTATGAAGAAAAGATTTGACAAATAAAATCAAAAATTAATATTACTTGAAGTATGTAAAAATTTGATTCTTTTAATGTGATTCATTTTCCTTCAAGTACCTAAACATTTCAATTCATCAAGTTAAAAGTTCTTATGTAATTTCATTAATCAATTTTTAAAAAAAGGTCAAATGTAACATGTACAAGAAGTTACACACAAATGAAAAGTAATAGAAATAAAAGCAAATACTACATAAAATATTTAAAGAAGCCATAGCATACACAAGTAAGATACAGTATTTGAATAATTTTATTTTAGAAATATAATAAAAAATAGCCAATGCAACACTATTGATTGTTTGGACACGGACACAAAAATGGAATGGGGCTCTCAGTAAATAAAAAAAAAGTGAATAAATAAAATCTATAATTTTTAATAGAAGAAAAGAGGAACATATACAGCATTTATATTCTTAGCTGAATAGTAATACTTATAACACTTAAATATTAATATAAAAGAAAAACAAAATTCATATAACTTTATTTCACTTGCTTTAGTTTCAGTAAATTTATATACTATCTCATCTTAAATTTAAGACCTTGCATAATTTATTTTCCATGGAATATAGGAAATAAATTGTGCTAGATTTCATAATCTTATAACAGTTTTTAATCTACACATAAAGAGCTTGGGGTGAGGCCTCACTAGCAACCAGACATTTACCTGGTTGATTGGTCTGTGGTATGCTACTGTGACAATCTAAACACAAAAAATAAGTAATAGTTTCTCTTGACTTACCAACAAATATATACAAGAAAAGGGAATAATCCGTGCTTTAAACGTTGTCTTTCCTCCAAGCATGAACAAACAAATGACCTTTCAAATGGCACTTTTGATTGAAACTCTTTTCACACATGGTACACTTATATGGACGTTCACCAGTGTGAATTCGAATATGTCTCTTTAGATGACTATGATATGAAGCAGAATAATTACATAGATGACATTTGTACTCGTTCGCTTGCCTGTTATTTTGGTTTAGGGTTGCTGAAACTTCAAAAGAGATTCTTGAAAGCTGCAATTGATCATGACTTAATTCCTGCATATAGTTAGGTGCAATACCTATGAAAAAGATCATAAGCATCAATAAATATATATTGCATAAATTGATTGCTTATTGTGAATTGTCATCGCCAACTTCAATAAAATTAAAATTTATATAATGTCAAGAATTTCATTTACTAACAATCTTTAAACTCTAAAATCATGATAATTTTTTTTTGCTAATTAAACATGGATAAATTTTGTTATGTCTCACAAAGTATCCATAATGTAAAAAAAAAAACATGATTTCATTATTGTATTCTTTCAAATTTAAAACTTATACACAATTAAAGCATTTTTGAAACAAAAATTGAGAAAATGTAAGACTTTAACAATATAGAAAAAACAATGCAATCTAAACAACAAGATAATTATAAATAAAAATTTTATACACAAAATCTCTCTTTTATAGAATGCAATAGGGAACATATTCAACAATTCAAAAATACATAAATTGAGGGGAAATACAATAAGACACTTAATCTTTATACATTTCTATCTTTCTAGAGAATACTCTAAATACTGGTAAGTTTTGATAATTTATTTTTTTCTTTTTGTAGCATTTCAACATATTAAATTTTCTTTCAATTCATTCCCTCTTTATGTAATGATTTTTTCAAACTAGTTCATATAAATCTTTTTTAAAATGTGAATTATTCAAAATAAATCTTATATAATGAAATAAATATCAGATAGAATAAAGCATAAATTCAATAGAATTTTCATACAAAAAATGAATGAAAGTTCATATTACTGGAAGAAAATAAAACATCACATAATTTAAAGGTTTTTAATATCTCTTTCTAAAAAGTAATGTAAAAAAATATCAATTTGTTTTATGAAGAATACAAAACTTTATGTTCTATCAACAAGATGTGTGATTAATAACACAAAAAAGAAACAAAAATATTAATATTGAAAATGGTAAATCATAGGCATATCATTATATACAAAGTACTAAAAGAATATATATATAACAAAAGAAGAATCATCTAATAAAATTTAATCTTGTATGTATTAAGAGTATTTATGAAAACTGTTAATGCTTCTAGCACTCCTATACCATTCACAATTTATAATTAACATGCACAATGACAATTATTAAATGGCAACAACTAAATTACAGTCATTCATTGTCACATATTCTGGAATGCATATTATCAAGATTTGTCATTCTTATAATCACTGTATTTTTTCCTCCTTCTTTTTACTATACAGAGTATTGAATGGGGATAATTTAATTCCATCTACAGACTGCTGCAAATAATATAAAATAAATTTAAAATTACAGAGATTTTCTTGGATCCAAATGTACGTCTTTACATACATAACTTTTTAAAAACACGTATATGCTGCCTTAATCATTCACAAAAGAACTACAGGATTATATATATCAATATTGGCACAAGGGATATTAAATTTTTGCTAACAGGATGTAAAGCTTTCTACAGATCATCAGTTATTTTAAATTACAAGCTTGGTTTTCTTACTACTAAATGGAAGATATAACTACTACTTAACAGAATAATACTTTATTGACAGCATTAATGTCTTGATCATTTAGTTACTGAGGTACCTGAAGTACTTTGCTGTGAATGTTATTTTGAAATAAAAAGTATCTGAGAAGACAAAACATCAATCCTGCTTATGTTATTGACAAAGCATAAATTCTGTTTATTTATTGATAAAACATCAATTCTACTTACTTATCAAGAAAGTACCTTAAATGTAAATATTCTCTTTTAAAAATTACAGAATAAGAAAACTTTTTTTGGTATAAAAATAAGAAAACAATTAATATTTTTGTCTTCTTTTTTCTTGTTTTGATTCATACAAATGGATGTTAAAAAAAAATATGAAGGTAAGTTCCTAAGTTGAATTTTTACGCCAATTGTTCCTTAAAAGTGTTGACTTCTCTCCACAATCTCAAGCCCCATCCCACTCCAGAAATATCAAGAAACAGCATATTATTCCAACACAGTCTCTTTCAAATGCACAGTAAAATGCCTTTTTAAACTTTGTTTCTGAGTAAACCCTCTGTTACACACAGAACAGATGAAAGGTTTTTCTCCTGTATGGATTATAGCATGTCTTTTCAGATAACTACTGAATGCTGCAGAATATGGGCAATATGGACATTTCAGATCTTGATGTGCACCTTCTTTAACTGTATGAAAAGAATTGCTTGAAATAAGCATAGAAACTGGCTTAGATGACTGATCTTGAATCTTTCCTAAAAAAGTTATTAATTTAGCATTATTAGCCTTTCATAATAAAAATAAATAAATAAATTCAAATAAGCTATAAGCTTGAAATAAGAACTAAGAAATAAAATTGTTAATTTTGAAAAGCTGTGACTACAAATTTTCATACTGAAATCAGAATAAAATCGAATTTAAAAGTTTTTAATATGTAATGGTAAATAGTTTTTGCAACTATAAACTACTATTTAAATATGAAACTTTTCATCCAACAGCTGAATCATCGCAAACATGCCATCTGAAACACTAAAACGTTAAAAAAACAGAAATATTGTGCATAAATTGTACTGATTTTAAACTTTAAAAAAAAATGAAAACATAAGACAAGACACTTAAAAGTTTCCTGATTTTTCTTTATTTAAACAAAATAATAAGGAAGTATTAAAATATGATTAAACTTAAGAAACGATTATAATTATAAAAACAATTGTTTAGCATTATAAAATATAAAGCATGAATCAAATTTCTTTTCAATGATAATCATCAAAATTAAAGATTCATAAAATGTGACAATAATTATTTATCTTGGAAAAAAATAAAATTCATCCACTAAGGTATAAATTATTGTTAAATAAAATGAATCTCCTTCAACACAAACATATATATAGTTAGATGAAGATATAAACAAGACAAAAAAGCAGCTAATAAATACATATTTAACAAGTAAAGAATTTTTGTCATCAGCACTTTCAAATTTCTTAGAGGTATTCAAAATGTGCCAATTTTTGTAGAATATAATGTAGTCATTTTACTCATTTTGTAGTTGGTAAATGTAATTGAATGGTTTACCAGGGGCATAGTGAGTGGGAGGGGTGGGGCAAGAGGATATTGATGCCCCAAGCCTCAGTCTTACAAATAGAGACAAAACATTAGTGAATTTATGCCACTTTTTAGAGCAAAGTATGATTAGGGAAGAAAAAAATGATACCATGCCTGGGTGCCATTTACATTTGCTAAGCCACTGATGGTGACAGGGGGCGAAAAAAAAATCTGAGTTACGTAGCCTAGCTACACCACTGTGGTTGACATTTAGTCACAGTAACAATATCAATGCACAATTGAACAACATTGTGATGGTTTGCCAATTAAGTGTAATAATTTAGTAGAATACAAAGAAATGAGTCTGGCAGAGTAATTCATGACTTTTACAACTTAAAATGGGTAGAAACAGAAAGCACATTATATATCGTTTGCTATTTTAATCTGACAAAGACACAAAGATACTATTCTGATAGTGTGACATCAATTGCAGCAAGATTAAAAATCTGCACATTCTGTTTCTAATCATTCAGATCTGAATGGTTTTTGTTTTAGACCCTGCTAAAGAAATAGTACTGACAGTTAAAATTATCAAACATTTGGGAAGTGGTAGTTTACAATACCAAAATTGTCTCAGAAATTACAACTAGAATAGCTATAAAAAAATCAATCAGATTCTTGAGGTACGCAAATGGTTCCTGAAGATGTTTTGAACCAATCAGTCTTTTAAAAGGTTCCTTTCCCCAGTTGAATAATAAATGGCTTATAGTCATTAAGTATCCATTTGCTGTATTCCTTAGTTCAAGCAAAGCAGAAAACCCTCTGTAATGAATTTATCAAAGATACTTAGGCCAGACAGCAGCTCTTAAAAGGAATTATTAGAAAGGCATTTGAGCCTTGACAAACTATACACGATTTGAAATCTTCAAGTATCCATTTCCTGTATTCCTTAGTTCAAGCAAAGTTAGACCATGTCTCTGTAAAGTAATTATCAAAAATGCATAAACTAGACATCATCTCCCAAATCATGATATGGTGGAACATTTGCATGAACCTATATATATTTCTGTACAAGTTTTATCAAATTGAATAATTTTGTTATATCAAACAATATTACATAACTATTCATTGAAATAATTCCAGGTAGCTGATGCTGAGAACATCTATGAGAAGTTATTTTACAAATGCACTTATATCTTAAATCATTGTTTGAAGAAAATGTTTCCAATTACAGAAAACTCTTTAAATTGCCTCTGATTATGAAATGCTATGACCTTCCCCTCAAGATGCACCAACTGAAAGGCACTTGAATCATGATTGCACAATACTCAATCTTTATAAGTTTCTTATAAAGGAAATCTATATAATCTATAATCTTTATAAGTTTCTTATAGAGGAAATCTTTATAAGTTTCCAGATATAAGTCTTATCCAAGATATCAAATGAACAAGCAACAAACATCACTTTGTATATTACATATGCTATCCCATATCAGTTTATGGGGAGAGTAGTCAAATTTGGACATTTTTTAATGTACAGTATTAGAGAAATAATTTTAATTAAAAACAAGAAGTAGGATTTTTTATATTTTATTTATCTTTGAAACAATGAAATTAATTTTTCATGAAATACACTTTATAGTAAGGAAAAAAAGTTTAAAAAATTGTGTCATCAGTCCAATCAAGAATACTGGTTGCCTAGATTGGACCACCAATTTCTTTAAGCACAAATAAAGCAAAAATTTTTTTGATTCTCAAATTCACACCAGTACACAATGCATGAACCCAAGAACAACGTTTTTTGTACTGTATCACTTCTCTTCTTCCTTTGTTTCCTCATATACGATAAGTTTTGTTCTTTTTAAAAAAAAAAACATTTGATGGCCTTAGTGTAGTTTCATTTTTTTTCTTTCTACGACTTATTCCACTTCCAATTTAAGAGCACTCCTTTCTGAGGTATTCCTGTAGTTTACAATAATAATCCCAATTGATTTCAATGGTCCAATTTAGGCAACTGTTTGTTGTGTGTTCAATATAGGCAACTTTTGGATAACAACAGCAACATCTATAAATATCCCTAAACGTTTTTTTAAATGTTTTAAAAAAATTATTATAGTAAACATTATCCAAACAAATTTCTTTAAGCATATTTAAAGCAAAAATATTTTTTGATTCTAAAATTCACACCAGCACAAAATGCATGAACCTAAGCACAACGTTTTTTTGTATTGTATCCCTTCAATTTTTCCCTTTGTTTCCTCACAAATGATTCATAACCTTAGTTTAAGTTCTTTTTTATTGAACATTTACGGCTTTAGTGTTCTCATATTCTTTGACATGTTCCTCGTCCAGTTTATGAGGACTACTAGTTGTGATAACTGCCTTCCGAGCTATTCCTGTAGTTTAAGATATTCCCATTGATTTAAACAGTCCAATTTTTTTTGTTTGTTTGTTTGTCCAATCTAGGCAACTTTCGAACAACAACAAAAAAATACCCCTTAGCTTATCTTCAAACTATTTTAATAAAATTATTATAGTGAATTGTATCCAAACAAATTTCCTATCTGAAGATATAATAACATATTTCCTACTTAATTTAAAATAGGATAAGGGCTTTATGTCTTTTTTTAAAAAATAATTAATGTATGATACCTAAATCTACACACTTCTTCTGCAACTATAAATACAAAGCGAGTTCTCTTAAAAATGATCTCATACAACTCATTTACATCATTACAACATAATTTGCTCATTTCACATCCCAAATATTTAATAGAATTGAAGTTTTGATACAGGTCCATTCTAGGCAAGAGTCCAAATACAGTGGCTGTCCACTATATATATGTTAATGATTTAGAATTTTCTTATTTTTAAAAACACTGCTTATCCTTTTAATTTATAAACTCATTATTTCTACTTAAGTTCTAACATAAGAACCACTGCCTCTTTAATGTGAAGAAGTTTAGATTAAACCAGTTCTAAAGCATTTCTTGGACTCCCTGTTTTCCAGCAGTGTTTAAAAGGTATGCGTGCTGCCATCTTCCTTTTTCTGCTTTTACTCCTCAGCTTTGGCTTATGTGTTGCGCTGCTTCCGACTGTGCTCATGAAAAGGGGTAATTTAAATATTATCTAAGATATTAAAATA
>BGPR01012355.1:0-45309 GCA_013235015.1 Araneus ventricosus
TATACATATGTAAAAAATTTATTTAAAGGGCGGAATCAAGAAATAACAATGTAGTTGTTAACTCTTAAATCTAAAAACTACTCAAACAATACATTAATGGAAGTATTTACAAAAATAGTTCATCTTGTGAACCTTCAAAAAATATCCACGGTGACATATCAGCAGTGACGCTCATCTTCCCAGAAACAAGCAGTGCTATAAAAGTATTATTAGAATACAATTGAAATACAATTTTTCAAAAATAGCTTTACCTTCAAATAGTTCAAACTTGTAGTTGTAATTATTTGAATTGTATTTTACATAATTACAGTCCCTTTTTTCGGTGAGTTCTGTTTTAATAAGAGAAATCGAATATGTAGGAACCAGCCAAATTCCCGTTGAGGCAACATGAAAGTGAATCCGAAACCTAAAAACAGCCAATGAAAAAAAATCAAGAGCGCGAAGGCGAACCATGGGTGGGATTGTAAAAAAGAACATTGGTTGATTTTTAGCGCAAAACAAAAGCATCCGAAGGTCCAGTTGCGGCTAAGTTCTAAGACAGAAAGAATAGCTATTCGCCTTCGTCCATTATGTCACTTAGTTGTAGGCAATGAGCGAATTTTAATGCTTTCCAAAAATATTTGGTGTGCAGCCACATCCTGTGTCTGTCTTACTTTTCATTCATTTTCTGTCTTCTTTTCTAGTTTTTATCTTTCTTTCGTTAATAATCAAACTCTCAGAGTGGAGAAGTAAGCAAATAAGAATAAAAACAAAAATACGAATTTTTAAAATAATTTTAGTGAGTTCTGCAACTCTACAGACCTAAAGGACGAGTCGCTACTGTTTTTAGGTAAAGCTTAATAATACGCAAAAAGTTACGAGCAAATAATTTAGTATTCTGGTTCAATCTTAGGCTATTTTCCTGTTATACCTTAAATTTTTATTTTCTCAAGTTGTCCTTCCATTCTTTATCAAGTCGATAATTGCAACTATCTGCAAATGAAACTGAGTAACAGTATGGGTCATTGGCAATTTATTTTCAATCCGTGATGATTGTCTGAGATACTACTTAACAAATATTTTCTTTTCGCTGTTTTTCTGTGTTGAATAAATTTGCATTTCTTCAATAAGCATCTCCATACAAATTTGTGAGCAACCCCTCGTAATTTAAAAATTAACATATCTCTGTAAGTTTTGCAGACATAATCGTAAAACTTAGTTTATGCATAGATGAGTGTAAGAGTAGCATTTCACTCTTTGATACTTTTGTTCTAAGGGGGACCTATAAAAATATAATTTTCTTAACTTTTTATTTTCAACTTCCCCAGAAGCCAAAGTGGTTTCACACAAATTCCTACCTTATTTGATGAAACTTTGCAATTGTAAGTATACGTCCAGGTGCAATATTTAAGAAAATAAATGTTTGTTCCACTCTTTTGGGACACCCTGCATACATACATACGTTGAGTTCCATATGCATAGATTCTTATTAGTGACAGCTGACTGTATTTGGCTAGGTAAAGAAAAGCGTTAATTTACGTTAAACTGTATTCCTGCGATTTTTGATGCCATTATTACACCTGATTTTTGCCATACTGTATTTATAAATAGTAAAAAAAAAACTATTGCAGTTTGCAAAGAAAATTATTTAGTAGCAACTACAACGGGAAAAGAACATTATTTATGAGCTAATATTATGATATAAAATTTAATTCCATTCATTTATCGATTAACTTAATAAGCTTGCAATTTAGTCTTGTTCTATATTTTAAACAAAAAAGGCGTTTAGCCTAAAAAAAAATGAGAATATTCATTTTATAATAATTCGTATTGTATGATTCATAACGGTAAACAGACTTAAGGCAATTCATTATAGATGAATGGAATAATTCTTTCGAATCATTAAAACCTTGAAGATCAAATGCAAGGGAAAGTGCATTTAGAAACATCGTAATAAATACTAATGGTTTTGTTACTTAACAGCAGTAAAAATTTGACAAAATAACTAAACATAGCTCCTTTACAAATAAAATCACACACACACACAGCGATGATTTTGTTTAACGGAGCACACGAACTCAGTGGTTCACAATCTCCGGCACATGATATTTGTCACCAATATCCCTGGCTAAAAGGATGAGTTTGACTTGATTGGGTTACTGGTACCTCAAATGAATTATTATTAGGCTGTAGGGAAAAAAGGATATGATTAGTTACCTCCGAATAAATGACTCATTTATTCGTTTTCATTGACTTCATTCATTCAACCTTTCATTCATCCATGCACACAATAAAATACAAATAAAATCTCAGTTGCATAACAAATTAATTATACGCATCATTATTCATTGGGTTGCATTTAACTTCGACGGATATCAACTTTATTTTTTGTTGTCATTTTTTTATCGACAGTGAGTTTATAAATTCTAAATATACAGTAAAGCACCGTTTATACGTTTCCTCATTTATACGTCGTTTCATCACAGTCTCGATCCAATCGCATTCATTACAATGATAAATTGCTTCGTTTATACGACAGAAACCTTCGGTTATACGTCGTTTTCCCATGTTCTAAAATGTGAAAATTTCTTCTTTTCTACTATGTGAATAATTTCGAAGTCATGTAAAGATGTCATGACTTCGAAATTATTCACAATCGATAAATTACTAGAAGACAAATTTTCTGTGGTGATTAAAGCGAGGAGGAAGAAGTTAGTCCACCTTTCTTTATTTAAAGACGCAATGACATTCGTTGAAAAACTTCGAACTTATTTCTTTGTCAAATGAATAATAAAAAATATTCAAAAAACTTAATTCGATTCACAATGCTGTGCTTAATATTCACAGACAATTAGTACATCAGACGACGGTTAAAGATTTTTTTAATTAAACACCTACCTGCATGCACATAAATCGTATAATTAGTGCTCAAGATACGCAATAAAGGTATGATTTTTCTCACTTTTATGATAAATGTTTAAATTTTAAAATTTAATTATTGATTTCTATACTATGTAGTATTACACTAGTACTATTTTAAAAACTTTAAAATTAGTACTTTTCAATGAATTTGCATTAGTAGCATTAATTTTGTAAAAATCAACTTATGTATATTTTAAGTTTTTACAAAATCAATAAAAAAATGGCTTATAAAATAGGAAAATAATGTAACAAAAGATATACTCCATGAAAATGCTTTATTTTTGCTTAATATTCAGTAAAATGCCTGTTTTATAGTATGATATTAATGTGGCCAAAATATCATACTATAAAACAGGCATTTACTGGTGCATAGAAGTGGCCAAAACTGGTACAGATTCGGATAAATTATTTAAAAATTCATAACTCAAAATGCAATTTTTTGCAGAGAAAGATTTTATAATTAACAGAAAGGAAATAAAATTTATTAAAGAATAGTGTAAGTATGACTTAAAAAGCTTTAGCCAGTCATTCACTGTAAAATTCCAATTTTCTTTTAATGCGGCCAAAACTGGAGCATCTACCCTATATTATTTATTTATGCATTTTAGTTTTCCAATATATATTTCGATTAAAATGCTGTTACGTATGAAAACAAGAATTTAAAAACAATCACGTGTAGCAAAAATCAGTTTAAATACCGCATTGAATTCAAACGATATTATTGTTCACAAATTTTGCTATTTAATTACATACTTCAATTAAAGTATTCTTATGTAAGAAAGAACGTTTTAAAAACAGTCACATGTAGCAAAAATAAACAAATCAGTTAACTTGGCTTTTGTTTTTACAAAGAGAAAAGAAAATTGTTCTGAAAAATAAAAAATACACAAAACAAGTTGTAATTATGATTTTGCGTATAATTAAGATATTACGCAAAATAAGCTATGTCGGAGATTTAACATCTGATAGCCGTGTAGTCCATTTAACATGCGAGTTAATAAATAAACTTGGAGCATTTGAATAATACTCCAACTAGATATTTTGCACCTGCTTCCTCACTGAAACTTAAGTCAACATACAGATAAAAAATTCGAAACAATCAAAACAAACTCACGGTTGCTTTTTCTTCTGCACCGTTGCGCGTTCCGTTAAATAAAAATCCACGGAAAAGGCACTTTCCGTTGCAAAAGAAATAGGCGCGAAAAAAACCAAATTAACTGATATTCACTCGGACGGTCCTCAATGCCGACTGGAACTCTGAAAACGTGTGCTGTTCAACTCTTTCGGTGCGTTTCGACTACTATCTTCAACGTGGCGGGCGACGCGTCTCAAACCCAACCCGGCTGTGAGTGTGATGGACGAATCCATTTTTTCCGCAGGTTAGTAGTGGAGTGAGAAAGCCAAGTTGGGTTTTTACCGTCCACAGCCGTGTTGGGTTTAAGGTTATAGTCCAGTCACCGAAGACCAAAAATCGACGAACAGAAAGAAAAATGGTGTAGTTTTGAAATTTGGCACAGTTTTTGGGGGTAGTGACCTAAACGACATACTAAAAGTCCCCGCCGGTGGGGGGTGGGGTGCGAGCGGGGTACAGGGGTGTTTGAAGGAGGGAATTTTCAGTTTTTCTTAAATATCTCGAAAACTATGGGTTCTATCAAAAAACACTCAATTACAAAATTAAACTACATAAAATTCCCTACAAAAAAAGTCCTACAATGTTTTTGTAGCATCAAGAGTTTAGGAGATACAGGGGGATTTAAAAGTTAATACAGTGGAGTCCCTATAACGAAATCGCTTGGTTCCAATTGAAAAATTCGTTATACGGAGATTAGAGATTTTTGCAGTTATTTAAGTAAATGTTCCAATCTTTTCAATAGGTACGATAAGTTCAAATGTATTTAATTATGATTTTCAATTAAAAATGAAGTAATATATATTATAAATTTGTTAAAATTATACTAACTTTTATTGTATAAATAAAATGCTCAAAAGTTAAGACAATTCATCAATTTAGAGAATAGCTTGTACTAGTATGTACTTACGTTTATTTTACTTGCAAAATTCCGTTATTTTACATTTCTTTGCATTTCGTGATGTTAAATTTCAGAAAAATTTTCACATTTTAAGAGTGAGTGGCTCCAGAAAGAGGCACGTGTGAGCGAATTAGTTGCACAGAAATTATCAACTTTCTTCAAAAATGACAAAAATCGAAAAGATAAACCTCTGAAAAAATTCGTTTTAGGGAGACAACCACTCCTTTATATGGAGAATATTTTGAATGTTATTTAACATTACGATTGAAAATTTCGGTATAGGGAGAAATTCGCTGTAGAGAGACTTCGTTGTAGGAAAACTCTACTGTATTTCTAAAATTCCTTATTGTAATGGTAAAATCAATTAAAAGTGCTAAATCAACAACCCTCATAAAACCTCTTGCCTATATAATAATTATACAAGGGTAGTATTGTATGTGTCGGAGCGGGTGGGTGACAAGCCCATTTGATGACAATTATGCTCCCTTCCTCCCCTCTCATCCATTCCCCTTCACAAGTTTCCTTCTACTCTTAGTCCAGTCAACGAATTGTAAATTTAAAAAATGGTGTAGTTTTAAAATTCGGAACAGTTGTTGGGGAGAGTTCCCTAAACGACATACTAAAAGTCAGCGCTGGTGGAGGGTGCTCAGGAGGTACGGGGGGTTGAAAGGGGGGAATTTCTCAGTTTTTCTTAAATATCTCGAAAACTATGGATCCCAGCGAAAAAAACTTAGGTATAAAATTAAACTACATTAAATTTCCTACAAAAATAGTCCTACACATTGATCATAGGATGAATAGTTTAGAATATTATAGCAGTTTGAAAAAGTGCATAATTACAATAAGTGGTTGAAAATGTTAGTAATGTTTTATGAAAGAATGTTTTTATTTCAGAATGGCGGCTATCTATTACAATATATCTATAACATATTATATCTTTCTATAACATAATATACGACTTTTAGTATGTCGTTTAGGGCAGTACACCATTTTTTAAATTTACAATTCGTTGACTGGACTACGAGTAGAAGGAAACTTGTGAAGGGGAACGGATGTGAGAGGAGGAAGGGAGGATATTTGCTCATCAAATGGGTTTGTTACACTCCCCACACACACTCCTCGCTCTGACACATACAATACTACCATTGTATAATTATTATATAGGCAAGAGGTTTTTTTAGGGTTGTTGCTTCACCACTTTTAATCGATTTTACCATTACATTAAGGAATTTTAGAAATATTAACTTTTAAATCCCCCTGTATCTTCTAAAATATTGATGCTACAAATGTAATGTAGGGCTGTTTTGTAGGAAATTTTATGTAGTTTAATTTTGACATTTAGTGTTTTTCGATAGAACCTATAGTGTTAAATAAATTTAAGAAAAACTGAAAATACCCCCCTGTAACCCCCGCGCACCCCAGAACCAGCGGGCACTTTTAGTATGTCGTTTAGGACACTACTCCCAACAACTATGCCAAATTTCAAAACTACACAATTTTCTTTTTCTATTTTTCCTTCGTTGACTGGACTATTAGGGTGGAAACCACGTTGGGGTTTTATAGCCCGAAAGCCGTGTCAGAGATTTAACATCTGACAACCGTGTTGTCCATTTAACATGCGAGTTAATAAATCAACTTTGAGTATTTGAACAATTCTTCAACTAGTTTTTTTGCACCTGCTTCCTCACTGAAACTTTAATCAACATACTTAAAGAAATTTGTTTATTAATAATAATTTTGAATTAAGAATTGTTTAAGATTAGGAAATTGTTGATAGAGCATTAATTGTCATGTGAAATTTGGTTGTTATTGATGGGATTATGAATAAAATGAAATACTTGTATATATTGCAAAAAAATTTAAAACATAATGCTTCAGAAAGATACTTCTTAAAACATAATTGTTGTAAAATGCAGTTGTATACCGTGCCTAGATCTGCAGACTTTAATATAATTTAAAATTTAAGGTCTGTGTTGGTGACAAAAAAAAAGCTTCAAAGATGACATGTGAGCAAAGAGCTCTTCATAATAATCTTTCAAGCAGGGCCAGATTACTAAATAGGCAGAGTAGTCCCCACAACCTTTGGGGGCTCCGGAGTTATTTCTCCAGTATTTTCAGAGTAACCTAATTTAGTACTTTCTTTTCATTCACTAGGTCATGTACTCAAACCTATTCAAATTAAAATAAAATATCTTTTATATTTTTTAACATTATACTTTTTTTCAAATTGACTTGTGGATCATTATTGTAGGTTTTTTTTTGTTTTTTTTTTTTTTTCTCTCTCTCTCTCTTTTTTCCCAATAGGCGAAATGACTCTCAAGCCACAACAGCCCTGGCAAACATTTTAATCGAGTATTTAGAAGGTTGTAAAAGGAGTCTTTTTTTTTTGCTTAAAATTATTTTTAAATTTAAGCTTTTTATACATGACATATTGAAACCAATTCCCATGAAGGTGACACGCAACTAAACGTTTTGTTATTTTTAAGTTTTTCGTAATATTTATTACTTAAAAATTGCTTATATAAAGATTAAATTAAAATTGATTTTTAAAAATCTGGTTTGGGATGCTTCGAAGGGGAAAGGGGGCCCCTACAAAGCTTTATCCGCCCTGCTTACAAGAGAAGTGGTTGAAAATATTCAATGAAATAACACAAATTCTTGTAATTCTTGTTAAATTCTTGTTAATTCTTGTTAACTCTAACTTGTTAAATTCTCTATGTCATGAGCATATGCAACAAAATATTCACTGATTTATTTAACAAATTATATAAGGTGTATACTTAGTTTTATGACCTAAGAAACTGTAATTATCATGTAAAGATATGCTTATTTAAATATTTCCAGTTTCTCATTGCCTAATATATCTTCAATTTGTTTTTGTGATTCCTGTGAACTTGAAATAGACTTAGATTCTACTCTTTCAGACCTTTAAAATGAGATTAGTATATATTAAATTTTGTGAGCCACTGTATACACAAATATAAGCACAAGAAATAAAATATTCCAAAAAAGAGTTAAATCTCTTCTATTGAGGATTTCAAATTTTAGATTTTCATTAATTATTAAAAAAAATGCAACTAACTTTCATAAGTATGAGATAATATATTTAACTCAATATCACTTTGATAACAAACTTTTGCTTTGCATATTCAGTTGATTTAAAAAATTTAATATTAAAGTTTTCATATTACACTTCTAAATATGAGATTTTTTTACTGCTTTTTCTTATTCTTGACAGAGCATCTAAGCTTAATTTTATAAGTTTAATTCTTAATTTCAAATCTTCATTCACAGTTCTTATACTGCCTTATAAATTACAAAACCCCACTAATAAACGTTCTCTGTTTTTAATAATTATACATCTTATTCTCCTAGGTCTATTGTGGTTAATATTTTACTTTTCTTGTAATAAATTTTAATTATCAAGTCCTTTTTTATGATATTATTTTAAAAGTTCAATCAAATCGTTATATTACACAGTAAAGCATTTATAGGTTCTTCATTAATACATTATTTCATTACAGTCTAGATTCATTCATAACCATTGTAGAGATAAAGAACATTGATTATACGACACAAAGCTTCAGGTACACATCTCTTTTTCCTTTCTAAAGCTGGCGAATTTTCTGCTTCGATCATTATTTCTCCATTTCTATGAAGATAAACTTTTTCTCTGAAATTGATAAATCAATAGAAGATAAATTGTTTGGTGCTAATTTAAATGATGAAAAAGAAGCATCTTCCTTTAAAGATGCAATGGACTCCATTGAAAAACTTTTTTTGCCAAAACACTAGTGAAAAAGCATGCCATAAACTTAATTTGATACTTAATGCTCACAGACAATCAGCAAGTCAAATGATGAGTAACTATATTTTCAAACATCTACTTGCAAGCATATAAAATATGAAATGTTCAATTAAGTATTCAAGTTACGCAATAAAGGTACGATATTCCTCATTTTTATACGTTCCTTTTCAAATTATTGTTTTCAATGCTGTGTAGTAGTATAAGTACTAGAACTATGTTTCAATGAATTTGCATTAAATTTGTAACAATCAGTTATTAAAATTCTGATTATACATCTTTTAATTTATATTTCATTCTATATCAGTCTCTTGAAAGATGTATAAGCTGTACTTTACTGTACATTAAGTACTTTTATTTTACTGCTATTAAAAACTATCATTTCACTTTAGTTAAAAGCTGCTATTAGGATTTAATTACATTCATTCCTTCAATTTTGATGGTTATATAATTTTTGTAATATATAACTTTCAAAGAAATCGACATTTATTATTCTATTTCCATTTATTAACATACAGTTGTAGTGAATAGAATGAATTGTACCATAAACTAATAAATTACTTGCAGATAGACAATGCTGTAATATTTTTCATTTCTTTAACTCTTCTTAGTGTGTTTCCTACTTATATATAATAAATTATTTCTGAGTGGTAAGAAATTATTAATATTTCATTTATTTCTGCGAATTTTTACTCCTTAATTTCTGAGAATTTTTATTTAATGTCAAAATGCACACTTCTATGAAAAACAGTATAGTTTAGGAAAAGGAACAGAATATACTGCGAAATTACTCTCTGTCCTGACCAAATGGTCACACGAGAGGAGGGAACAGAATATAAGAGAACGAGTATAAAGAAAATTGTCATGCATTTTATATAATTCTTCATCAAGCCTGAAATACATAAAATGTATGCACAAAGTTTGAGCAGTGACTTAAAGAACAGATTTCATTTGTCAGTAAATTAAAAGAGTTTAACTTCCCAAAAAATGATTTTTAAATTAAATGCATTTGCAACAACTTAGATCCTGATTAAGTTTATCTAACCACTTTTATACTTATTAAATAAACTTATAACACTGGAAGAAAGAGCATTGAAGAAGCATGTAATCATTTTTATTTATATTATTCAGATAGTACTTGCTTATCTCCATATAATCACTTTGATAATTGAAAATAAAAAAATAAATTTCCATGTTTTTCAGCCAAAAAAATTAATATATATACAATACCTCTTTGTAAACTATATTTTAACCTCAATAAACTGTCTTTGCTATTTCATATACATACTTCACACGAGTTTACAGGTTATAAATGAGAGAATACAAATTTACTTACCTTACAGAAGGCCAGAAACCTCTGGAGTGCCAAACATAACTCAGTAAAGTCCTAAAAGTCTAGAGCTCAGTGAAAGCCATATTTGTCTGGTCTATCACTTAAGATAGACCATTGGGACAAAATTCCTTTCAGCAGCATATAACATATACAAAGCAGAATATGTAACTGCACCTATCTTCTGTATAAAAGAAATAATAATCTTTGAATAAATTTAATTGTACAGATATTTAGTAATTGGCTTAAGAGCTGATTTTCATAATCAAATTTTAGTATAAATATTAAAAATAATGCTTCAATGCTTACTTTCGCTTACCTTGCAGACAATATGAACAGAAACTTAGCAAAATGGGTTATAGTAAATAAAAAAATTCTAATATTTAATAAATAAATTTATTATATTTACTAAGAGAAATGAAAGCTAAATCTTATTGTTATGATGAAAGGAAATAGGAACTACAGTAGACGTAATGAGCTCAATAGCTTCCGCGTGCACAGAGATTGCTACCAATGCGACTGCGCATGGAGAATCGGATTAGAAAAATTAATTATGCAATTTGAACGCCTTTTCTTAACCGATTGACCTAAAAATTGGACGCAAATCTACAATTAAGGTAAGAAGCCTACATACCAAATTTCATTTATCTTAGTAATTTTGTGAAGAAGTTATTGAGATTAAAAATATGCGATTATACAGACCGACAGGCAATCAACCCGTCGAGGATGTGGTCCAACATTTGATACGGTCCTACATTCATGATGATAAAACTGTTTACCAACTTTTATCCATCTAGCTATTCAAGTTTTTGAGTTATAGTGTTCACATGAACGCGGACAGACAGACTTCCCGTAGACGGATTGTGTCCAAAATTTGATAGAAACCTACAAATTATGTTTAAAGATCACATACCAAATTTCATCCCCGTAGCTCTAATAGTTTTCGAGTAATCGTGTTCACAGACACACAGACATAATTCCAAAATTGTGTTTTTCGGACTCAGGGAGGTCTAAAACGTGGAGATTCGTCAAAATCTCGAGTTCGAATTTTTTGACGATTACAATACTTTCTCTTTGTATACTTCGTATACGAGAAAGTAAAAAAGCTAAATCGCAAAGTTATTTTTGTCCCACTGAAGCTCTGAGATATGAAAGTAACAGCATTAGTTTGCTGAAAGATCTCCCGAAGCTTACAATGTACACTGACGAGCCAAAACATTATGACCATCACCACATTTTTCAATGAACTCGTCTAGATGACATAAAGGGCACGTGGTTAAATGAAAATGGTATTTAACTGCTGCTGGAGAAGGTAAGTATTAATGATCATGATCAAGTTCATTATTATCATGATCATGATAATAAACTTTTTTTGCCTATTTCCTATTATGTGTTTGGCAGAACAACAGCGTATGGCTTTTGATAAATGAAATTTAAATAAACCACTATTAAGGTGGATTTACAAGAGGCCAATACATGCGGTACAATAAATTGACTCATGCGCTGGAAGAAGATCAGGCACGCGCAGAAACAGCGGAGAAGGCATCTTGTACCGACGGGTCAACTACATGCTACTGTACCGCATGTATTGGCCTCGTGTAAACCCACCTTAATAACAAATGCGCTTGCGCAATAAGGGCAGCGCCACCTGTTGTGGTAAGGCGCCGACGCTAAAGATTCAATTAGAACTGTGAAATGGCGAGGTGAACGACTACAAAAAGCCTACATCCGAAACCCCTTTGTAATAGTTAGAAATGTATGTAAATATGTATCCTTTGTGTAGTTATGTTTGTGTTTAATCTATTTATATAAAACTCAACGTATGGATGTATATATGTGTGTATGTATGTATGTTTGTCCGGCATCACTTCCGAACGGCTCGACCAATTTTGATGAAACTTGGTACAAAGGTTCTTCATTAGCCAACTTGAAATACTGTAGGGGTAAATATAATGATTTCTTTCCTGGGTTCCCGCGAAATTGATTTTGCATTCCCGGGAACCAAGTATAATTCCGGGAACAAAAAATTGTAAAATTATTCAGAAAATCACCTTTCAAGAATGATATTTTACAAAATTATGTCAAAGCAGAGTTTGGCTGTGAAAAGATGGTTTGTTTAGACACCGGAACACGCTAGAATAGTTTGTTGGCAATGCTTGAAAAATTTTTAGAGATAAAATCAGCAATCGCAAAAGCATTGATTGATATTAAAGAACAAAAAATTTTGGCTAATGTAGAATTTGAAACTCTGACCGCAATTGTAGCAGGTTTGAAGCCAGTAAAAATTGATCTAGAAAAACTATGCAGTCGAAACGAGACTTTGCTAACAGCCGAAGGAGTATTTCCTTTCATTATTGGAGAGTTAAACCAACAAACCTCAGAATTTGCTAAGAATATGAAATGATCTCTGATCCAAAGAATTAATGAGAGACGTAATCTTAGTTTAATTGAATTAATGCAATATCTAAATTTTTCAAGAAAGTATGATGCTGCTGCAGTTACTGTTGACCTTTCACGTTTATCAAGCAAAATCTCTTTGATTCAACAAGCTAAAATAATTATGAAAAGGCTTTTTCTGCGAGTAAGATGAATCACTGTCCATCTCTTCGAACTCAGAAGAAAAGAGCGCGGAAACTTCGTAAGATAAATCTGTAACGTTGTATAAAAAATTCGAAAAAGCGATCAACTCAAAGAAAAAGGTTCTAGCTAGAGTAAGATAGTGAAGCAAGAATTTCAGTTATTTGACTCAACAGAAAATTGATCATCAAATAATATAAAACTGGGGGAAGGCTTTGAAAACAATTCCTCTAACATCAACTGAAGCTGAGAGGGCATTTTCTGCTGCAGGGTTGTTCATAACAAAGCTGAGAATTAGGTTGAATGATAAAAGAATAGATTGCTTGTTTTCTTAAATCATACTTTAAAAATGAATAATTAATTAATTTTATTTGTATTTTGTAACTCAATATACAGGTTGCCCACTTAAATAAGGGTCACCCTCTCTTAACTTCAGACCGACGGCAACTATAGTCATGAAAGCAGAGTCTAGATATGGTAAGACGTTTATGCGCTATGTGAAGAGATTCCTTACAGAGCCACCTGGTGGCAAATTCCGGGGTTAGCGTTCCTACCTCGAAAACGGTACAAAATAGGTGGAAATGTCAATCGCAAAGTTGTAGATCATTATCGATTTAGTACAAAAAGACACCTTGTACACATTAAAACAAAGAATAGAACGCTTAAAATGCACATTCGTTTGTTTGCATTTTCCGAAATTGTAACTTTACAAGACACGGAAAAAAATAGAAAGTGTTATTTTTCGGACAAAAAATGACCCCATCATACTTTTTCCTGTGGGAATAACTCAAACAGCAGGTGTATGTGACCTTTCCGCCAACATTACACGACTTTCGATGGCATATTACTGTTGTTTGTGCTAATGGACCCAACTATATGCTAAAATGTGTGCAAAGTGAAATTCAAACAAGGGCTCATATCTGTATTGTAGATGACGGAGACCACTTTGGACACCGAAAATTAAGGTATCTTGTGATAACTAATTATTTTTTCTCTTTGTAAATCGTTTTGTGAATTTTTTTCTCTTTGTAAACTTTTTTGTGACCGCGAATCGAGAATAATCAGATGTGCATTTTGAGCGTTTTGTTCTTAGTATTAACTAGCAGTACGCGCACGGCACGGTTTCCCGTGGAATCAGGACTTCAACAAAATGAAAAAAAAAAACGCCCACAATGACATGAAAAAGTTCTGGAAACAAAACAAAATATACACATTATTGATTTTCCCGCTTATTTTTCTTCGCGATAATGACATTTCAACTGTAGAAAAGCAATACATAGTACGTTAATCCGAAACAATATTAAAAAATCGAATCCGAAAATAATAATCGAAGTCATTCAATTAAAGGTTGTGATGTCACCTTCGCTCTGCCCCGTCAGCCAATGGAATTGCCAGAAACGATCCGGAGAAGTGTCGCGGGAGGAAGCTCGGTAGATAAAAATATCTTTCAACTGAGCAGAAAAAAATTAATTTAAAATAAACGGGAAAAGATATTTTAGCCGTTCTTGTTTTAAATCCGAAAGAACCGTTGCAGTTATAAGCTGAAAAAATTGAAAATAATAGTGTTATTAGAACGTTGGATGCAGCAAATTTAAAAACAAAAATAAAATTTCGATGGCAAAATTGACTATTCTTTAAAAATTTCTGAAAATTCAGTAAATTACGTTAGAAATTCAAAACTAACTTCATTAGAAAGGAAATCGTGTGCTCTTTTCGATGGTGTGTCTATTTTTTCGTACAATTATTCAAAACCATTCTATTGAGAAATTAGTGCAAAATATCAGCCAAAACAACACAAAACATTAAATAAAAATAATTCTATATTAAATTTTAAAATTCCGGCTTCGAGGTGCATTGAGTCACCATTAAGACTACCTATGTGTCAAATTTCAAGGCTGTAAGTGCGACAGATTCGACTGGACATCGCACACACGCGCACACACACAAACATTGCCTTTTATAAGTATAGATGTACACAAGGCGTCTTTTTGTGCTAAATCAATAACGCTATACAACATTGTAATTGACATTTTTCCACTACTTTTTTACCGTTTTCGAGATAGGAACGCTAACTCTGGAGTTTGCCACCAGGTGGCGCTGTAAGGGATCTCATCGCATAGCGCATAGACGTTTTACTATATCTAGACACTACTTTCATGACTATAGTTGACGTCGATCTGAAGTTAAGAGGGGGTGAAAATTATTTAAGTGGGCACCCTGTATAAAGGACTATAAATTTTGGTTTTTATGAATATTCTCCCTTTTATATAATTACTAGCCGCCTTCGGCGAACAGTTTGTTCCCAGGGAATATGGATTTCAATTGAATCTTGCATCATTTTAAATTCATGGTTCTCTTAACAACGTAATTTTAAACTTCAGGATGTGGTAGATATTTAACCCATGTTCTATTTATGACCTTGCACCTGTTCTGTTTATTGTCTAAATAAATGTCCCTAACGGAGTCAAAGAACTGACCATGTCCTGCAACCTCTAATTCCACGTTGTCAGCACTATCATCACTTTCTTATTCCTCTTGTAAAATATGCATTTGATTTCAACACTAAAATGAGGCAGCACATTTTATGGCCAGCGGCATGTTAGCTATATTAAAACATGTTCTAAAAAGAATGAAAAAATAGCAACCATAACCTTTCAGCTTATGTTTCTTAATATAAGCAAAGTAATATATCGGAGAGCTTTGTTTACATATTTCACAAAAATTTTGATGAAATAAAATATGAAAGCAAAATATATTAGGATATTATCTCAGATTACAGCAATAAAAGAAAAATACGCAATTAAATATTTGTTTAAACTATGAAAACGGTTTGGAATGCGTTGTAACAATGAAAAGTATTGTTGTAAATTATGCCAAAAATATTTTTAAAATTTATTAAAATTCAAGAAAACATTGTACGGCAATTTAATGGATAGCGTTGAAAAGGTAATTTTTTGCACTTTCAGATGGTGTAAAAATAATTTTTGTGCTGCAATATTTTCGGAAGTTATTAAGGAAAAACGCCAACACTTTGCTTAATTTTTAATTAATTACAACTCTAATTAAAATTTCAAAAAAGGACTCCTAGGTGCACATTCCCACCTTCAAAGTATCTTTCTGCCAAGTTTTGTATCTCTAGGTCCAACAGTTTGCCCTGTAGAGCGCCAACACACACACATTCTCCTTTAATACTAGTCGCCTTCGGCGACCAGCTGGTCCGCCGGGAATATAATTCCAATTGAATCTGTTACGCATAATTTGATATTTATGGTTCCCTTAGCAATTTCAAATTGTGATAGACATTTAATATATGTACTTTGAGTAGCTTTGCACCTGTTCTGTTCGTTGTCTGCATGAACGTCCCTCATATAGTCAAGTAGCTATCTTTGTCATGCAACAGCAAATTGCACATTTTCGGCATCAACTTCACTCTTATTCCTCTTGCAAAATATGCATTTCATTTTAGCTTTAAAATGGCGCGGAACATTTTACTTCCAGCCGCGTGTTAGCTGGATGAAAATATGCTTATTAAATCATAGCATTAAACATCAAGATATTACCTTATCTTTCAACATAGAGAGACACGCAAATAAATGTTTGTTTAAACAATGAAAACGATTTGAATTGCTTTGCAACAATGAAATTGTTGTAAATTATGCCAAAAAATTTTTTTTTAATTCATTAAAATTATAGAAAAACTCTTTCGGCAACTTAATTGATATTGTTTGATATAGATATCTCATTGATTTGTAAGATGTAATATGTATAAATAAATAGAATAGAATTCTTAATAAAACGTTTATTATCAGCTGTTTAAATTCTCTTAACATAATGTTGCCAATCCTTAATCTTAGATTTTTATAAATTAACTGTTGTCACTTTATATAATTAATTCATAAACCTAACAGATATCATTGAAAAGATAATTTTTTGCACTTTCAGATGGCGTACAAATCATTTTTATGCTGTAATATTTTCTGAAGTTATTAAGGAAAAACACCAAAATTTCGCTTAATTGGTAATTAATTAAAATTTCGAAAAAAAGGGCTCCGAAGTGCACATTTCCACCCTCCAAACTATGTTTGTGCCAAATTTCGTGGCTCTAAATCCAGTGACCTGCCCTGTAGAGCGCCAACGCACATACACACACAAAGACATTCTCCTTTATTACATCCGCCTGCGGCGACCAGCTGGTTCGCCTTACTTAAATTAGTTAAAATTATTCAATTATATCAGTAAAATTTGAAAATAGCAGGTTGTTTTAATTAGTTGTTATTTTTATATTTTACATTAATAATTTAGAACTAAAGCTATCCGATGAAGTATTTACCAATTGAGGTTTCTGGTCATAATAAACTGTTGGCCTTGAAAGATGATAGATAAAACTGAAGATTTCAACAAATGACTACTATAAACTAAGTAAAATGTTTAAAATCTTGAATTTTTAGATGCTTTTTAGATGAAATAGCTGCAAAATCAAAAATGAAAAGCAAATACATCCAGAATAAAATAATAGATCATTTTCAGTTACATCAAGTCAAACTTCAAAGTTTGTCAGTAGGCAAATGAAATCTAATTTTGACAGAATTTAAATGAATGCAATTATCCGCTGCCACTTTTCAAATATTGCTTTTAACTTCTTGTAACATTATTGAAGCAATTTGAAATGCATTTTAATTTCAAGTAAATATGTTACAATTAATGTAATTTCAAATCTGATATTTCAATAAAAATAAAATAATGTATCGTTTGAAATTTTTTAAAAGCACTAATCCTGTTACTCAAGCAAATATTAGAGATTATTTGAAATATAATTATGTGTGATATCAGAAAACATTTATCTGAGCAAAAAACTATTTAAATGTTTTTTAATGTAATGTTCCATATTCTGTTCCGTTCTATTTGTGTATTCTAGGTGAGTTTTTTGAAATATTGGTTAGGCATATAATTAGAATCGATATTAAAAATTTGATAAAAACTCGAGAGTGTTTTACTTACCAAATACATTTAAAATGCATTAAAATTTGAATTTTCTTTTAAATGTCAAAATTTGCTATCCATAATTCATTAAAACCAAAAATGGTCGGAAAAAGGAATTGAGCTACGAAATTTCCCCTCTCCGAGCCCCCTATAACCTGTTTGCTCCCCGCTGTCCCTCCCTACGTTCGGTTTCCCCCGTTCGGTCGAAAAGAGAAACGGTCTCCTTGAGCGACCTTGACCGCAGTTAATGACAATTAAAAACTTTGTAAAATTGAAACTAATTATTGCAAAGCACTCATACTAATATCATTGGAAAGATAATTGCTTGCACTTTAAATTGGTATAAAAATCATTTTTATGCGATAATTCTTTCGGAAGTTATTGACGGAAAAAAATCAAATACGTCGAAATTTGGCTTAATTTTGAAATAATTGAAATTTGAATAAAAATTGAAAAATTGGAATAATGAATGATGTGCACATCTTCAACATCCAAAGTATATCTGTGCCAAATTTGGTAGCTCTACGTTCTACGGTCTGTTCTGTAGAGCGCCAACAGACATGCAGACACAAAAACATTCATCTTTATTAGTATTATAGATTACTGATATCAATCAAAAATTAATATTTTTTAGATTTTTTAAAATTTTGATGCATTTACGGGAATCTCGGAAATAACTGTTATGTTCCCGGAAATTCCCGGGGAAGGAAAAAAGGCCGGGAAACCAGAAGCCCTAGTAAATATTCCCTAACCCAGTCCCTCAGGGTAGGGTGGGGAAAAGTCATCAAAATATATGCAACAAATAGGCCGATTGACAAGCTTGGCGATTTTGATGAAAATTTGTGCACATGTTCTTCATTACCCGACTTGAAGTACTGTAGATGTGAATATGTCCTAACCCAGTCCCTTAGTGGGGCAAAGTCTTCAAAATACAAGTAACAAATAGGCCGATAAACAAATTTGGTGATTTTTAATGAGACTTGAAATACATGTTCTTCATAAACAGACTTGAAATACTGTAGGGGTAAATATGCCCTAACTTAGTCCTTTAGGGTAGAGTCAGTGGCGGTTTTCCGCACAGGCGTCAGAGGCGGCCGCCTCGTTCTTCGAGAATCTAGGGGGCCTCAAAATCTATGCAACATACATCGCAGTGATAAGCCGGTTTCTAATTTACGATATTGCAGCCTTAATTCAATTCACAGAACAGATTCTCCCTCTTCTCTTTAAAAAATAAATGAGTGAAAACAGTGGAATGAAGCATTGGGAGGAAATAAGCCTTGGGGATTTATTGCCGTCGAAATTCGACCACCCGCATTTACCGATGTTTCTCCAAAACGTTGAAACCGATCTAGAAACCCTCGAGCAACCTTCCGACTATTGGAACAGGACACCTCTTCTGTGCAAAGTCCAGCCGCAAGGACTCATTTAGATTTTTTTATTGGTATCGGAAGCGACCGAAAAGACTGAAGGGATTGCATTCCTTTGTATGAAAAGGGTGCAGTTCTTTTGAAAGATGGCTATAAGACATGCTTTCTTTTGTAGTTTCATTTTACTGTCATACAGTTGACAAACAAGGGAATTCGCCTATCTTTAAAAGAAACAGTTTTCTTGGCTGGAGCTGTTACTAGAGAGGAAGGGGGAAAGAAATTTTGCCCCTTGAAGAAACCAATTGACATCAACATTAAGAGGCTTTTGAAACTTGCGTAACAAACTTAACCACAAAATATGCTGATGATATCGAAGCACATTATTTTAAGGACGAAGTGAAACATTTTATTAAATACACAAAAAATGAAAAAGTAACAAATCCAATGGATATGTACAAATTGATTAAAGATGGTCTGCAATCAACATTTCCCAACGTAGAAACAATTTTAAAATTTTTTCTCACTCTACCGATTTGTAATGCAAGCGGAGAGAGATCGTTTTCAGTTCTGAAACGCGTCAAGAACTATTTGCGGATAGTAAGAACGAACCGCATTTAAATGAACTGACGCTTTTATTTATTGAAAATGATGCAGTACAGGAATTGGAAAAAATTATAGACAAATTCTCAAAATTAAAAGCAAGAAAAGTGACTTTTTAGTAATTTTATGTCTTTCCACACCTGTTTCTGTGTTCATAAAATTTTACTCCGAATTTCAAAAGTAGCATTTCATTGCTACTACTAATATATCTGATGTAATATTTATTTTTGTATCTCCTTCTAAAGTTTAATTTCATTTTTGTTACCTTTTAGCACTGTAATTTGTTTCATTACCACTGAAGAATATTTATTTAATTATATTTTTTATATCAGAGAACGTGTGAATAAACTGAATTAGTAAACAAATTTTTCATGGTACACTTTTGATTAGTCATATTATATATAAAACAAATTGCTTTGCTTTAGAATTCCCATTCTCATTTTTTTAAAGAACAGAACAGTTTAAAAGAAAGGAACAGTAAAAAAAAAAATTAATGATTTACTTTGTAGGAGCTTAGACTATATAATATTTTTTTTTTGAATAATTATCTTAATTTACCTTAAAATACTGTTTTTAAAATTTTTCGGGAGAGTAATTCTATAGTTTCCCTCTTTTTTTGCTTGTATTGTTATTAGAATGCATTACCATTCTATCCTTTGGGACAAAAGAGTAGACACTGCTTATTCCAGCTCCAAACTTAGATGGCTATAAAATGGTTCTCAGTTTATAGTAAAATTCATTATATTTCATAAAGATATATTGCTGATTTCTGAGCTCATTTACCATTTTATAAATGAATAAGTTACCTTTATTAAATTTAAGTGAAGAAAAACGAAAACTGTATTTATTAAAAACAACTTTGAAACTTGGTTCCTGTTTAATATAGAATTTGAATACTTGGATACTGCGATGTCCTACCCACTAATAGAATCAAAGACTGAAAGATATCACTGTCACTTAATTATTTTAAATTTCAAACCAAAAAATCTGTTTTGAATAAAAAAAGATTTCTTTATCTATTTGAAATCACACACATATATATAAAAGAAGCAAAAAAATAATAGGGGGGCCTCAAAATAATTTTGCGCCTGGGGCCTCATATCGTCAAAATCCGCCACTGGGTAGAGTGGGGCAAAGTCTCCAAAATACATGCAACAAAGAGGCCGACTGACAAGTTTGGCGATTTTGATGAAACTTGGTGCACTTGTTCTTCAATAGCCGATTTGAAGTGCCATAAGGGTAAATATTCCCTAACCCAGTCCCTAAGGATAAGGTACGGCAAAGTCTCCAAAATATGTAACAAATAGGCCGATCGGCACAATTGACGATTTCGACAGGTTAGGTAATTTGGATGAAATTTGGTACACATACTTGTAATTAGCCAACTAAAAATATTAAAACAGTAAATAAACACTAATCCGTCAAGGTAGAGTGTAGCAAAGTCTTTAATTAGATTTAATAAATGGGCCGATTGGAATGAAATTTGATATAGCTAGGTCAATTTCAAGGATACTGCGTCCATATAGTCCTCTTAGGCAGACATCTAATTAGCCAACTAAAGATATTGTAGGAGTAAATAAATGTTAACCTAATCTCTGAGGTTAAGGTGGGACAAAGTTGTTTAAATACATGCGCCAAATGTACAATTGCCATGAAATTTTACACGGCTGGGGCAATTTGATGAAACTTGGTACTCACGTTCCTCATTAACCGATATGAAGTACTGTTGGGGTAAATAAGTCCTAGCCCAGACTGGGGTTTGAGCATACTCTGGTTGATGCATGTGACCTCTGTAACAGTACTGAGATCGAAGCAGAATTTTCTCAAGAATCAGAAGTTCGGCCACAGAAGAGAAAAAAAAAAAAAAAGGAGCAGTATGAGAATGATTAAGCTCCTCTTAAGATTAAAGTAAGGTTTCTATTTATTTTTTTTTTAATTCTAGACGTCACAATCAACTCTTTGCAGGAACGCTTTGAACAACTAAACGTTGTAAATGAAAGACTTGGTTCTTATCTAACGTCAAAAATGCGATACAGGATGAAATTTTAGGCATGTGCAAAGATTTTCATTTGGCCTTCAGTGATGGTGATCATAATGATGTAGATGGTTTCCAATTTCATCAAGAAATTTTAATCACATTAATTGTACTTCTAGACAAAGTGATTAGCCTGTTAGAAAAACCTACTAGTCTAACTTACTTGAATTTTAAGAAAGTTGCTGATAATTTTCTAAATCATTCAGTGGCGCTGAAGATTTTTCTCACTGTGCCATTAACTGTTACTACTGGCGAGAAACATTATCCTGTACTGAAACTTAACAAACTGCATCTGCGATCCACCATACCCCAGGAGCGACTAGTTGCTTAGCAACCATGTGCATTGAACAGGACCTCTTGCAGAACATTGAAATTGAGGAGATAATGAAAGATTTTACAGATAAAAAAGCAAGAAAAGTGAATTTTAAAACATGATTATTAATATAATAGCCCAGATCTGTCTCTCGCTGATCCGGTAACGCTCTGACGTCATTAACAATAAAATTCGCGCCATAGCACTGCGAGACGGTAAACAGCATTATTTCATTGTTAGAGAACCTAAATTTCAGTAATTTTAAATTTAAAAAAGTAATTGTCGATCTAATTTCAAATTTAATAGCTCTAAAATATTGAAATAAAATTTGCTATCGATTGATATAAAATTTATCATGCTATGATCAATAGTTCCCGAAAAATGTTTAATTATATTAATCATATATTACAAATTAATTTACGTTTTTCAATAGAAAGTAGTAAATCACGTCAGTGGTATATCATGTGCGTGATATAGTTTAGATGCCACAATGCATCTGATTATTTATTGCAATCATGATAATAGAATTTGATAATATTTTTGGCAACGTTTGACAAGCAAAGAAGTTCTTTGTTTTGATTAGAATTTCGAAAAAGAATTCCTTTGAAATTTTAACTTACGTTTGAGAAGCTCAGAATTTCATGGTTATTGAATTATTATGTAGATATTTTGTATATATATTTTTACTATTTATTATGTAGATATTTGTATATATTTTTTACTATAATTTAATACTTTACAATCATGAATTAGTTTACTATATTTTTTACGATAAATGCCGACGAAAAACCCATCGCACAAAGACGGCGGATGACAAAGGAAAGGAAAGCAAGATGGTTAGCGAGGAATATATATATCTATTTAAACACGTCAAATTTGACAGGAAATCTCTCGAATGAAGAGGCAATTTGCACCCTTCACACCATGATGGGTAATTTTCTAGTTTCTAATACTGTGTTAAAATGAAGTCAAATACATGTAAAATAAATTTGTTGAATATTATTATTATTGTTTCAATAAGACCACTATATAATCTTAAATGTATCTGAAGTTTAAAAATTTTCACCATAATATTATTAAGCCATATTTACAGGTGAAATATGCAAATTTCTAAGTAAAAGTTTTTTTGGCATTGATTGATGATTTTGAAATGGCAGGTTGCATATTTTGGATGAATGAATTGGCGGAACTTTATAAACACCTATTTATTCTACATTTAGCCGATATATGCATATTTACAACATGACGCAGTTAAGATTTGATACATCGCCGTATTGATAACTTGATAGATTCGATAATGTTAACGTTGCCAGTTCTAAATTGTTAATAAAAGAAAGATTAAAGATAACCTAGATGTTCAATTCAGGTCTTATAGGAAGAATGTAATATTTAGAATATAGACATAATGGAATTTTAAAAAATGCATTGATTGTGCAGGGGGCGCCATATTGTTGTCTTGCCCGGTTTGTAAACTTACCTCGGACCAGCTCTGTTAGCATAACTCATAGAGAGAGACATTCTGGCAATCATAGACCCAAAGGGGGCAGAAACATTGTTCTACTGAGGAATTCTCTCATTTGACAGTTAACTATGTGTCATTTGGAAAGTTCAATATCAAACTTTTATTAAAAAACAGTAGAATTAGTTATAAAAAGTAGTTATAGATATCTTGAACAAAAATAAATTTAAGGTCAGGCACTTCGAAAAAAGGCCAAATTCCCAAAATTGGGCCTTGAAAAGGACAATACAGTAACCCTGATAAAGAAGTTCTGTAATCTCTAGAAAACTGTATTTATTAAGAAGTCAATGTATGTAATACAACAAATGATTAACATAATAACAAACTATAACTTAGGTTCAATCATAAAATTTTATTTTAAAAGCACAGATACAAAATAATATCAACATTTTTTTCCCTACATTTTTAATATCACACGGGTTTACACATTTTCAACAAAATAACTACATTCATACCTTGCATTTTTAGTGTGACTAGTCATTGGTACAATCCATGATGTTATTCACTAATTTCATGAAGTACTAATTGATTAACTTACAAACTAACTAATAAAATCATAAATACTAATTCATCAACTTACAATCTAACTAATAAAATCATAATACTAATTCATTAACTACAATGAAATTGAGCTTCTTGGTTTTCTTTAGTACCTGCTCCAAAAGCAATAACAATTTAATACACATTTAAATGAAGTTTCAGTGATGAAATAAATAAAACAAAATGTTTGAAAAATGGGAGGAAAAAACTGCTTCAACAACAACTCCTTATATCAAATATCTTTTTTTAAAAGATAATAACTATATATTGTTTTAAATAAGCACAAACGAATCATTGGCTTGGATTTAACTTTAGAGTTGTAATTCTAAAGCAATTTCTAAAATAAATTGCATATATTTTTAATTGAAATTTATTTACATTTGGTAAAAGATGCAGCAAACAAAAATCCACAATTAAATAAAAATCAAAGAACTAAAACTCAGTTGATAAAAAAAAAATCAAGAGTTGTAAATGAAACAAATGTGAAAACAAGGGAAAAGCTTGTATTTTCATAAATTTTTATTTCTAATTATTTGAAAAGAGTATTTTCTTAAGGAGGTAACTCCCAATCTTTGAAGTAAAAATTCTGCTCTCAAAATTTTCATCACAAGATTTTAAACTTTTTATTGAAAAGCACATCATGGAAAATAAACTAATACATATCAATTTTCATGTCATTGTGAAATTTTAGGAAAGTAAATTGACTATTTCTTACGAAGTTGTCTCCAAAAAAATTATAGAAATAATTACTGAAAGACAGAAGGTGTAAGAAAATAGAACATTTACAGAAAAACTTGATAGTAAGATTTAAAATACCAAAAAACATATCAGAAATGCGAATAGCAGAAAAAAAAGGAACAATTTTCTAATACACTGAAAAATAGCAGATAGCTGAAAAAAATGTTATGAATGTCTCTATCCTCAGTTTTTAATACTTCAAAGACTGTTTTTCTGGTCTTATTTCAATAATTAGTTCCGATTTTGTAATCCTTCAAAATGTTACTAATACAACCAGATGTTAAATATTAGTTTCAGCTACAATTAATGAGCTAAGTTTTAATCTGGAATTCCAGTGGTTAAAAAAGAATAACACAATTTTAAATTCAATGGTATACATCATCATTTTTCAAGCAAAAGTCATTAAGTCCACAATAAACCTTCCAACAGACTACTGCAGACAATTAGGATTTCAATTAATCATTTTGCGAAATAAACATGTTATCTACACATCAGTAAACCAACCATAGGAGCCAGAAATCTGTAAAATAAGTTTTACTATTTATCATCAAATCAAAATTAATTAAGTTTACATTGATTATATCTCAAAAATATAATTTTGGACTTCGTGACTTTTGCTTGAATGATAACAATATAGAGATCACAGCTGTTGCTAAGAAAAGAATAATATATATATATTTTAATTATTCTTTACATTTCAGTTATTTTACAAGGAAATTATATATCATGGTCAGATTTAACCTGGTTCTCAACTATGCAAACAAAATAATTGTGCATCTCTATCAGAAAATAATTGATTTTGAAAAGAAAAAAGAGCAAGATTAACAATTCTTTTGACAGACAACTGAATAGCATTAATGAAAAATTTAAATAATTGATTTGTGGTAAATTTGGTCTTGCTTACCAGAAATCAATTCAAAAATTATACAGCATTGGTATTTAAAAAAGAAAATTATTAATTATTAAAAAAATATATCAAGTAGTAAAATTACTGATGTCATTTTCTTATTAATTTGCATTTGTGTAAATGATTTTATTACATAAAACAGAGCATACATACATTTCATGGTAAATTTTCTCTCTGATGCCCTACATCATAATCTTTAGATTAAACAGGATTTTATGTAATAATTTTCAAGATTTTAGAACTCTCATTTAGTGCAAAAATATTGTATTTTGCTTGGCTACATTTTAAATGATTTGAAATTCATCAAACGAAACTTGATTGGCACATATTTTTAGACACACATACACTTAATTATCTTTAAGGCAGCAGCAACTTCTATATTTAGAAAATGTGAAGTAGATCCTTACATAAAAACAGAAAGAAAATTTCCAATAGTCACTGCTGTTTTCATTTTTAAAGCACATCAAGCTATTCGAATTTAGATTATTGTTAAGTGAAAACAAAATACAATTTATGCAATATGCAAATATACTCATGCAATGCTTAAATTAGAATTAGGGATGGCAGTTATTGCGAGAAAAAAAAAGGTTTTCAGTTAAACCAGTTTTTTTTTCAACTCCGGTTTAACCTGGCAGTTAAAACTGCTCAAAATAACCGGTTTTCGTTTTTTTTAAGCATGTTTGTGGACAGAATTTTTCATTAATAATATACAATAAATATTAATATAATAATTAATTAATGTAATAATTAATGATTATAAATAAGTAATTAATACAATATGTGATAATAATAAATTAGTAATTATTGCAATAAGTAAGTATTATAGACAGATTTTTTTATTAACACTGTTTTCACAAAAAATTAATTCATTGGCCAATATTTATCATCTAATCAGCTCAAAACGACTCTTTCAGCAATGTGTTGTTCCGTGAGTCGACACCTCTCATTGGAAACAACATAATTTAACGTAGATACTAATCTTTTGGATGCCACACAACTTCCGACTAGAGGTAAATATGTCTGTTTTTTGGCTACAAAAAACAGATGCCGTTTGCAGACAAAATTCTTTATTAGTATTGTTTTTACAGGAAATCAATCCATTGGCCAATATTTATCTGTTCATAAAGACTCTTTCAGTAATCCGCCAACCAACAGACGCCACGAGGTAGCGGTTGTTGGTGATTGGCGAAATTCAAAGCTTTATAACTTGGCAAATTTTAGACTAGTCGAACCTAAAATCAAGCCTATCTTCCAACCTGGTTTTTGTATTTAAAAAAAATAACTGGTTTAAATCAGGGCAAAAAAATTACCGGAAAAAAATGGTTAACCGAAACAAAAAAAAATGTGTTTTCAGTTTAAACCAGTAAGTTTTTCCCATCTCTAATTAGAATTGCATGCATTTACCTAAAACTAAAATAATCTATTTTTGTCCTTGTGTGTCTTATCTGGATCACACAGCATTTTGACAAGAATACTTAATTTTTCAACAACTATCTGGAAAATCTACAATTTGCTATCATTTGTCTTACAGGGTGTCCCAAAAGGCCATTTACAAAATTTAAGGGTAGTTCAGGCATGCAGAAAAAAGTCATTTTAATGATAGAACAAGGGGTCACAAATGCAAAAGGTGTTCACACAGGGGGCTCTCGTCAGTGAATTAAGAAAAGAAAAAGATACAACAAATAAAGTATACAACATAGATTTACTGGAATATAAATTCACAACAGCATGAATAACATAATAGATACAATAATGGTAAGTAGGATGCAGTATCATCAACAAACCTTTAGAGTATTGAAAGTAAGTATTCAAAGGAAGCCGCCTGAAGCAATGCACGCTCCACATCTTGTTATGCATGCACTAGATTATTGCGCTATTGTAAATGTTGCTTAAGCTTATGAATTCTTAGTAAGGAAATTCAACAAAAATTATAAAAAAAGGGAATAGACAAGGTATTGAAATAAATGCAGAGAGTTCCGCAGTCTAAATGGATGGAATTTTTATATAGATATAATAATTATTCTCTTCCCTACATTTCATTCATACCAAAAATTTTTTTATTTTTAATATTCAGACATGACACAGGCTTGGAACAAAAAAAGCTGAACTTCATAAATACGGTATCTTGTCAAACATAAACACCGAGAAGTAAAATAAGTATTATTAATTTGAACAATAAATGAATAAATTTAAACAAAAAGTGCTTGAGATATTAAAAATATTGTATAATTATTATTTAAAAGAAAATTAATGGATGAAAAATGAATTCGCAAAAAGTTTTGTTAAAATAAAAACTATGGTAAAAATTATCTCACTAAAAATATGGCCTTAATGCAGATTTACATCTATCCCAAGAAATTCGATGCCGAAAACGCTGGAATCCGCGTTTTCGCACAAATGTGTCATGCCTGTGTAGACAAACGTTACGGAACGAAAACTAACAAAAACCAAGAAAAGAATGTTAAAAAGAACGCGAAAATAAATTGGCTTCAGAGATCTTCTCTTCTCACGAAATTCGGATCGGAAGAAATTCGTGGATGATTTTCTTTCATCCAATCAAAATTCGGAATGAATTGTGATTGGATGAAATGAAAGATGATTGGACAAAACGAGAAAGAAAAGAATACAAACTTTTCAGGCATTCCTCCCAATGCTAAACTTTGACCCTAAAGCGCGGCAAAACGCCGATACATAACTTTCAGCAGGATTACACAATATCTTATGAATTCAAAACTCTTTCGCCTTAGAGCCATAAGCAAAAGTTTCATATGGCGCATAACTTTTGTTTGCGTGAGCACCCCCCAACACATTAACAAAAATTTTAATGCAGCTTTGCATCGATCCCAAGAATGATTAAATTCGATGCCGAAAAAACGGAAATCCGCGTTTCCGCGGAAATGTGTCATGTCTGAATATTGTATACTCATTTTTTGTATATGCCTATTATTTTCAATAACATTTAATAATTTATTTATTTATTCCTATTATATTTACAATCTTTTTTTTATTTTTGTTATAATGTTATTATTATTTGTGTTTAATAATATTACTATAGTTATTATCCATTTAATGCATTCAACTTTTATAATGAAAAATCATGTTTAAGGTCTCAAGAGCCATGTAAATTATGTTAAAAAATAAGCAACTAGAATGAAAAGGAAAAACCAGTGAGCCAAAGAAAGTCAACGTGAGCTTGATGCTCTTGGGTCACAGATTGCTCCCATTCAATAAATTTCTATCCCAGACTGGTGAGAAATCATGATGTGATTTCAAGTACAAAGTCAAAATGGACGAGCTGTCACTGACTATGATGATGACCCGACTATAGTACTTAAGTAAAGCATAAGGAATGATATTTTAAGTATTGAAAATAACTGTATAATAAAAATTGCACTTGAAGGAGAAGAAAATAAATAAATGTGGATTTCTAGGAAGATTTTTTTTTATTTATTTTCAGTTATTTAATGGTTTCTTTGATAAATGCATATTTTGTGAACACTTCCAAAAATTATCCACATGTTGCTGCTGCTTCAAAGATTCATATAAAAAACTATGCTAAAATATGCTAAACAGTACTGGGATTATACAAATACATTTCATTTGAGCCACAGAAAAATACATATTTTTTCGTTTCTTAAAAATTTACCACAATATTTAATCATATAAACTCAAAGATATTCAAAGAATTAGTGCCTATTTGTGTAATGAATTATGTTACTTTTACAAATAACAATAATAAATCTTAACAATGTAACAATCATTACTTTTACAAATAACAGTAACAAAGTCTTCACACTAAAGCTCATGCATTACTATTATAATGTACATACAATGAAAGGAATAATTTTATAATGAAACATTATGCATTAAAATGATTTTTAAAATTTCATTATAAAAATAAATATTGTTGAAATGCTATACAAACTGAAAATATTTGTAGAGTGCTCATAACATGTGATTTTGTATGTAAGGTTTGCCTTGATTTGCTTCAATTGAAAAATACTTATTATACGAGATCTGATATGGAAAGAGTAAATATTACTCTACGTTAATAGTTCATAATAAAAATCAGTGTTTAAAATAAAATAATGCTACTAATTATTTATTTTTACTACCAACAGGCCTTCCATTAATGCTATGCAGTGCTGAGTTTGGCAACTTTTCAAACAGAAGTAAACCTGCTGCTCTTTCAATAACATCTTTAGGCACCTAGATAAAGAAATAAGTAGAAAGGTGAATAATAAGGCATTTGATAAAAGCTTGCTTTTCATCTGACCATTTAAATCTAACCATAAAATTCAGCTAACCATTTATAGTATACAATTTTCATTTTTTTAAAAATTGTTCTTTTCCTTATAAAGAATAGGTTCACTAAAAAATAGATTGACCTCTGATAAGCAGATAAACTTTTGACTTAAAATTTGCACTTTTTTGAAGAATATTCTGCACTGTAACAATAATAAGTAGATCAAATGCAATATATATATAAATGTATTTTGTATATAGCTCTTGGCATTATAATTGCTAAGATTTTGAATTGGTAAGCATTTAGCTATATTTTCTTGTTCTTATCTTGAAATATTTTGGAGATTTACTCCTATACTTTTTACTTTTTCCAACAATTGGCTTTCGCAAAAGATTGGCGCCTTTAAAATTCGAATTTAATGCGACATATTCGATTCCTAAGATCAGTCGATATTTGATTGTTGGAATTCCAATTCTGGGTTGTCTTTTTCACAGTAATAGTTTATAATCTAATTATCTTTCTATATTTCATTGTATGATTATTAATAAGGTAACATTATTTTATAGTTAATTTTAATTATTGGTTTAATAGGTGTACATACTGAAAATGTTATTTGAGTTTTAATTGTTTGTAAAACATATTTAACTATATATATATATATATACTTTTCTTGTAATTAAAAAATTAAACTAAATATTTCTTGTATTTATCAAAAAAATCTGCAAAGTAATAGCATTACAATTGAAGATTCATCCATCCACTTAAAAACTTCATATAAAATAAGCATAACACCAAAGAAATATTTTAAGGAAGTAATATTGTTTGTACTTAAAAAAACCCATTATTTATTTTGAAAGGATCAATATGTTGTTCCTTTTAAGAAAAATTAAATATCAGACAGTAGTGTCAAACTTATGAATGACATAACCAACTCAAAACATGAGGAATACATACACTTCTTTTCTTTACATTACTGATTTGTTTGACTACAAAGTTTGCCAATTTAAAGTGTTCCAGAAAATTCACTCGATGGCTAAATCAGCTAAAACCTACGTAAATCTTTCAAAAATAGCAGTCTATTTATTGACTCAACCAAGCTAGGGTATGAAATTAACAGTCTCTACATAATGAGAGGTTTAATTCAAAATTACTTGGGAGCTGTAATAACTAATGAACATTTCTCCTGTAAAACATATTTTGATGCATAGAATGGTTTTAAGTTTATATTTTTAATCAGATGAGTTTTAATTTAGTAGTTTTCTCTCTCTCTCTTTTTTTTTTCTTCCTCATCTTTTGATGTTTTATTTTACAGTGTATAATTTTTTGGTAACATTCTGTTCGTTCTAAAGATTTTTCAGTATATATTTTTAATCAGAAATGCCAGATAAATTCTGTTTAATATAATTAGACATTGTAAAATTGTATTAGTTATTATATGATATATTGTTTAAATGTTTAAAATAAATGTTCTTTTTCCAAACTACTTGGATTTTCATTCCACCCATACTGCTATAAGGTAAGAAAAAGGCTAATTTCAAAGTTTTAATTCAACACAAAAGTATTCAAAGAAGATTCGTGTTTGTTGGGGGAAGTTAATGGCAATATTTGTAGAATAAGAAACAAGGGAGGCCATGTGAAAAAATTTGGATCCCAAGCAACATCAGATAATTTAATATAAAATCACATAGATGAATTAACTTTTATTATGAATAATATAAGGATATAATATATAATATCTTGATTGTATAGGAATATAAAAGCTTGATAATATAAGGATATAAAATATAATAGCTCTTTAAGTTTCATGTTTTGCCTTTTTATTGTAATGTAACAACAAGCTTTTTTATTGTAATTTTATTGTAGTTAACAAAAATTCTCTAAAATACTAAAAATTAGAAAACATATTCAGTATTACACATTATCATCTGCTGCTGAATGGTATCACTTATTGTTCTTTTATCTTTTATGAGCATGTCTTGATTCAACAAGCAAGTTATTGGAATAGTTGAAGTTCAATCATTTCCTGTTCCAGGATAAAGCTAAAATTTTAAGTGATATGACAAACAGAGAAAATTGGCTTGTCCATACAAGATTGTCAAAATTTTAAATCTAAAAATACTCTGTTAACAGCGCCATTAAGATCAAGCTACACATAAAAGATTTTATTGAAATTTTTCAAAAACAATAATCCTGGCAAACCAGCTGGCCACCAATGGTGGCTAAAACCATGAATATCAAATTATGCGCAGAGATTCAATTGTAATTAAACATAACAGTATTCCCAGCATTCATGCCAATCACCAATGGCAGCTAGTTTATAATATAACCTACATGCCTTATAATACAGCTTATCAGTTGACAAAACTTTCCTTTCAAACACTACTTTGGAAGAATAACAAAAAATAAACTGATCAAAACTGAAAACTATATTTTATGGAATTTAAAAAATTAAACAAAACAAACTTAAATGCCACTATTTCAAGTACTTACCAGAAAAGCTTTCAGAGGAACTTTTTCATCAATAGGAGCATTTGGCATTACATAAGCTTCCATATCATACATGGAATTTTCTCTTTCACCAAGAACAATTTTGAAAAAATGAGTAGGAACAGCAACATCATGAGGTCCGATAACTTGGTACTTTATATATTTCTTTCCATCTGGTTCTATTCTAAAATACAAAAATAAATTTCAAAATAAATTATGCATTAAAGAACACTTACTAAAATAATCTGTTTAATTTCCATTTGTATAAGTGTTTTCAAGGAGTTCTACATGTTGAAAGCGCTTTCTTTCAATATGTCAGTGCTTTTACAGAAAAAAGTTTTACTCCAAAGATGAAACATTAGAGGTACTGTAAACTCTTAATTATCTAGAATTAATGGGAAATCCTGAATAACAAAAATCTCAGATAAGCCATTATATATAAGAAACTGAAAGAATATTTAACAAGTTAACACTGACTTATTTATTACTGCTTGCAATAAGACAATTTGACAGACAAACTTGTTTGCTTTGTCTGTTTGTGCACTCATCTGCTTTGTGTTGAGTAGATTTGTTTTGTTTTTTTAAGCTGATGACCTTAAAGATTTCCAAATCCTCCGGGGGGCACCATGAGAAGCGGATGAGAAGCCACCGGATAAGTAAGGGGGCTCGCTTCTCTTAAGGATACAATAATGGCAGGGGTCGAGTAACCTCCCTCAAGTGATAGTATGTACCTCCTACAGAAGGGGTTGGGCTATAGCCAATGATGGCTACTAGGGCTCCAGCCTCAGTACTCAAGCTATTGCAGCAACTGTCATTCAATAGTCCCTGGAAGCCTTGGCATGACAGGAGTAACTCTGTTTATGGTTATGAATTTCGAAGCAGAAGCAATGTCATAAATAGCATCCAATACTGTCAGATTCTGCCAAAATACAAGCAAATCAATACAGAAAGCATATTATTGGTGACTAGACTGTAATCTTATGTCCAGGCATTTATTTAAAAGTGGAAGATTTTATTTTTTGACGATCTTCCAGATAATCTGCTTACCAGTGAATCTACTCCCAGATAATTAAGACTCTACTGTATAATTAAATATGAAAATTAAATTTTAAAAAAACTGAATTCAGTATAAAAGCTTATTATGCAGAAAAATTAGAGTGAAACAAAGAAATATACACAGCTATCTTAACTTTTTTGCTTACATTTACAGTAATCATATTAAATGTGTTCATTTTTCAAAACATTAGATGATGGAGTAATTTCATACCTACAGACGTGCCCAATTAGACAGCATTTTAAAAGCTTAGATCAATAAGTTTCAAAGTAAAAATAAAATTAAAATAATATATTCAACAATATATATTATTCAAATGAAATTACTGAAGTCTATATCAATATAATTATCTAAAAATTTGATAAATGTTGTTAATAAAATCAGTACATTATATGGTCACCAACCTAGGTAAATATAAAGGCCCAGTACAAACATAAACATTTTTATATTTTTTCACGAGTTTCCTGACATGTTTTTCCAAGTTATTCCATGCATCCCGATTAAAACCTTTACCAACCTGAAAATAGATGTTTAATTAAAAAATTATATTTCGAATTATCAAATAATATTTTAACATAATTTTGAACCAAAGGTAGAGGAAGCAAATAAAGAGTTATAAATAAAAGAAATATAATAAGCTAAGAAAAAGGGAACTAATAAGATGATTAATAAAATAAAGATTGATTTTCATTTCTAGAAAAAAAAAGATTTTCAAGACCTATGGAATTTACAGTTCTAAAGAAATCTCCGCTGGTAGACGAGTTTAATTCTTATAAATGCTACTTTCCAAATTTAAAGATTTGTAATCAAGCACTAATAAATAAAAATTATAAATGAAAAGGAACAAAATACTAGGAAAAGATTATGTGTTTTAGGAAATATTTTACACTTTGGAAAAATCAATAAAAGGATATCCTGCATATTTAATTTCATGTTCTTAGACAGATTATAGGAATTATTCTTACACACAAGTACATATAAAGTTGCATTATATTTCCAATTGTACAAAGAATGCATAATAAAAAAAACAGAAAGATTTTGTCATAAAACATTGTACTAATTAATTTAACTGTACAATACTAAATTGAATATTATTTTTCCCTTCCTCCCTTGAACTTTTATACTTTTTTTATTTTATTATTGTATATAATTACTTTCTCTTTCTTTTTTAAATATGTTATGAGTTATATCTATTTATATACCTCTTGTGAAATACTGTCTCTTTAATTATTAATGGTTAGGGTATCAATTCTTGGAATTTTGCATTAATAGTTTGTTTTTTCAATCATTTTTTTATGCCCTTTGATTCATATCATCATTTTATTTTCATTTAATTATTTTTTATTATTACCTTTTAATTATTCATCACTTTCATTCATTTATTTGAAAAAATTGTTTAGCACACTGATTGAATTTTTGTATGTACCAACTGCTGTAAATCCACAAAGAAAAGGGGGGGCAGTAGGGGCAAATCCCTGAAGCCTCTGACCAGAAGAGAGCCTTCCAGTCTGGGATAGGGAAAAATATTTTTTTCTTATTTTCAGGAGTATTTTATTTTCATCCTAATGGGGGCTGGCATCAGCTGAATTATTTTTTTATATTTATTTTGTCTGCATCAGTAGTGTTGTCATAAATTAAGCAGTGTTGGAATACCCTGACCTCGACTGTATTGTTTGTGGGATGGGGAGACAGAATAGACAGTGATAGGAAGGGGAAGCAAAAGATCACTTCACAATAACTTATATATATAATACATATTTTTTATCTAGGTATTGAAATCGTAAAATAATAAAACAATGCATATTTTGCAGTCATTATTTTATATTTTATTTTTAAGCAAGCATTAACTTAATATGTACTGTACCTATTTCAAAACATGAATATAATAAAAAGATTAAATAAAAAAAATTTGAAATTTTCATCAATTCAACTAAAATTAAGTAATTTCAATGTAAAATCAGGGCATGAGTAAGTAATACAGAAAATATCATAGGTTTCCAGAATAACAGCATAAAATAAGTTTAAATGTTTGTAACCTTAATGTTTTTAATCCCCTTCCCACCACCCAGATGCCAGTGGCTTATTATTTTTATCAATCTGATATACTAATTATATTATCAAGGGTAAGGATTAAACAAAGATCACACAGTTTAAAGGAGGTATGACACAATTTATTCTTATTTATTTTTCATTAAAAATAAAAAGCAGAACTGAACAGTGTTCCACTATTTTCCAGCTCCACTACACTGCTGGTCTGAATATAAAAAAGTCGCTCATTCTCATAATATTTATCTAAATCATAGCAAGGTGCATTAGGTTTAGAAAGTTTGGATTTGAGACAAATGTTTGCTATTAAGCTGCTCTTTGTCTTGAATTGAAGGCTTCATACAGGCGTCAGCCACACTGTCCATTCCTATGCTGTTAAAAAAAAAGATAAAAAATGATAAGGTGGGTAGAAGTCAGATTTTTTTAACTATATCTGGTGTGACCTGCCAACAGAAAAATAGACTTCCATCTGCTAATTAGCCGCCATAATTTGCAAGGTAAGGGGAGGACAGGGGAAGGCTAGATTTCAAGTTGCCACCCTACCTTTTAATTGCACTGTCAAAAGTCAAGTCAAAGTCGTTGCTCATTGAGTCATGTTTCTTAATGGTTTGTATGAATTTGTTTTTATGACTGGGGGCCCCAGTTTAGTTGTTCGCAGCCCTGCTTCTATAAGCCTCATCTTAAGTTTGTTCTGTAAGCCTAATCTTAATCCCTGCTTCTGTTAGCCTCAAAAAAGTGGTTCTCATCAATGAGCAATTTTGCTCTCATTATCAAAAAATTAAATGAGGAAAGGAAAAAATAATAATAAATTATTTTAAAATATTAATCAGTAATTACACAACTAAAATTCTTACTTGCGGAGCTATGTTACTCAGGACAAAAGTATCATCTAGATACTCTTGTTTACTTCGGTGGTTACCTGCAGCAGCAAGGTGGCCTCGATCAAACCCACTGTGTCTATAGTCAGCATTTGCAGATCGAAAATAAGCATGCACGGAGTCATCTTCAAAAAATTCACTTTTTGATCTGCTAATATGTTCATTATAAGCTACATGTTCTGGAGTCAGATGTTCGAATACCCAATGTGGCACTCTGTTTCTCCTATCGTAGGACAGGACAAAACTTTTTCTGGATCTTATGGTATCTACACCAGGAAAGCCAAATTGCATTGTCCTGCTTATAAAATCATCTGGTTGATCAATTTCCATCGGTTCACTAGTATCGACTAGAACTGGTTGAACTGGATTTGCAGCAAAGATTTCAAATTTGCTCAGTGGACCTTTATCTCTGTAAAGCATGCCACCAAAGAACCCTACAGCTCCAGCAACAATGGAGTAACGCAGTGCCATCTACATATAAAAAAAAATTCATATAAATAAAGAAAAATTATATCTTCTATAATAAAATATAAAAAAAGCGATTTCAACTTTTTCCAATTAATTATGACTCATTTTTGGGAGTAAAAAAATTTATGGCCTATTTTAGTCACAGAATTTTTGGAACTATCCCAAAGCTTAAAAATAAATAAGAAAATGAAGTAATAATTGAATCATAACTTAAAAATTAATTAAAAATAATAATTTAACAAAGTTTAAAAGGAATCATTCAAGTTAAATTCCTTTGGCAATTTTTTTTTCTCAGAAATATTGAAAAATGTGAAACAAGTTGGCCTGGTGGGAGTTTTTGAGACCCCTCTTTGGATAAAACTTCAGAAAACCCACAGTTACAAGATTCCAATAACATTTATGCACTATGTCATCAAGCATTTTATCAAATCAGATTCTTTTTCTATCAATTAATTTTCATTTCACATATTTTTCCCACTCTCTTTTGTTTGGCATGTCTATTCCAAATATTAAAACTCCCCAAAATGTTTTTTTCCTGATTAAATGTCATACATTTGATTGATGTATTTAAATAAACCAGACAACAAAAAAATGTCTTCTTGTTCCCTTGAAACATGGTGACTGTATAGTTTTACAAATTATTCTTTTTTTATGTAAATTCTGACCCCTTTAATTATCCAACAATAAATATTCAGTTTTATCATCGATACCAGAAAACTTAATAACTAACAGCCACAATTCCTTAGATATTTAATAAGATTAAGTCCAATGTATATGAAACAAGACATTTCCTCCCTTTCATTCTAAGAATAAAAGCATTTCCTTCCTTCCTTCTAAATCAACTGTTTTTCTAACAGACAGCAACAGCTCTTTTTTATAGTGAATGAAGGATGACACAGCTTTATTAAATATTAAGTCGTTACAACTTCTGAAACTCTCAATATCCTTCCTGATGAAGATGTTGAAAATTCACATGTGAAAAATGCAAGCTTTTTTTCTACTTTGAACTTTAATATAATAATAATTCTCCTAGTACACTGCATAAAAGATTTTGGGGCTAAGATGATATCCAAGATTGTTGAGAAAGTATCAGTAAGAGAATAGATCAAAAGAATCAGAAAGAATTTCAATCTCAACACCAGAAATACGGCAGGCCTTTTCTTAAAAATAAGCATGTATCTCCAATTCCCTTTTAAAAAAAAAAAAAAATCATGCAGCATGCTATAGTTTTACTACTTACATAATGATTTACTACTTACATAATGATAATACATTTTGAAGGCGAGATCAAAATAAAACAGTCCTACAATATCTGTAAAATATTACTCATTTTTATTTAAAATATTGGTACAGCTTTTATATAGGTCCCCATTGGGGATATTTTGTATTATTTGGACTTTTTACATTTGACACTAGTGTTTTGTTAAGGCAGATAAAAAAGTTGCCATGTTTGGTTAGGCAACAAAAAAGCCACCAATAATACAAAATATTGTCAATGGGAACCTATATCAAAGCTGTTCCAAAGTATTTCCTGAAATAGAGAAAAATAAGACACTACTTTTAAATATTTTATATTCTAGCATATGGACTCTAATTTTGAAACTATCAAAAATGCATAACTTTAACATAAATTGTGTAAGTTTATAATGATATTTATTGTATACTGACCAGAACTGTATGAAAAAAATTTAGTGTTTAAAGTATTCTTAATTCAAAATAAACTATCCGTAAAATTACATATAAAGGTAAACCTACTAAATTTCTCTTAAAATGATAGTCTCTGCTTAAGGTTAATAAATTATTTTCTACGTACTTGAAAAATATAATTAATTTTTTATCCATATTCAAACTACAGCTATTTATTTAGAGTATATGCATTTAGCTTAAATGAAATTTATAAAAAAAATATTTTTAATAATAGGTGAAACTGAAAATATATTTAAATAGTCATATACCCCCCAACTTTCAAAAATACATTTCTTCATACATAGTTTTCAGATTATGGTCTAAGCTCAACTAGAAACTCAGCACTGAATAAAATATATTACTTCTATACAAGAAAGTCAGCAATGAATAAAATATAGTTAGGCATTTTAAATATATTTTTTAAGCCATGAAGTATAAGAAGATATCTTTGCTTGAAGTGGGTATTAAAAATAACTACTATCATCCATAACATTCTAAAACTTACACAATTCAAAATTTAAATTATAAGAAATATCAAAATAATTTAAGAAATATTCATTAACAATTTTAGCAACTGAAATATAAGAAAAAAGTTTTATAACATAAAAGAAATTTCTAACCATTATGAGAAACAAAATTATTTAAAAAATTCATTCTTGGATGAAAATCCAAATTTTTTTTAATGCATCATTATTTGAGAGTGAATCAAATTACCACATAAAAGGATAAACAACAGATGCTCATAATACTCAGAAGATTTTCTGTGAATCATAACATTCAACATCAATAACAATGATTTATGTACAATAACCTAGCTATAACTCGCTATATTTGTTTCAATGCAATGAAATTAGTTTGTATTAAAAAATAATTAAATGTAATACATCACAGGTTTTAGATAATCGATCCCTCAATAAATAAGCATAGTTAGGATAGAAATATAAATTCTTTTAAAATACAAATAGAGAGTTAAAATCATAAAATCAATAATGAACAAAGATACCAAGAAATTTACCAAATAGCACTAATCATATTACAACAAACTGTATATTTATATTATTGAGTTAATATTTCTTTCTATATTTATTATCACATAAAATGTCAAAATTACTGAACATATTTTAGAAATTAAATTGTATATTCTCAATACAACATTCATATTATATTACTTTAAAACAACAAGCTTTTGACAATTGCATATTGAATAAGTCCATAAAGAAAGGCTTTGCTGCTGATTTCAGTAACTATTAAATGATACTCACATTTACCTACAAATAGATAAATATGATATTTATCTCAAGTAAGTCCAACGGAAATTAAAGACTGTTTGTTTGGATAAAAATAAATCTACTGGACAGAAAACGTGTCGTTGCTTTTATCAGATTACTTATCGCGAACTCTTCCGGCGACCATATATAAGAAATACGAAAGTGAAAGTAAAAATAACAAGGGGAGATTATGCAGACTCCTTATCGATAGGCACTATTCTAATAGTCCGCAGAACAAAATGGGGGAGGAAAGGGGGAAGCAATTGAGAGGTTTCTCCTGCTGTATGGTTGCATGCATAGATTACGTTTTCGCCAACAAGCGGAGCATTTATACATATCGCCAAGTTAAGTTATATCTTCTTCGGATGTATGAATGCGCCGACGTATGTGGCGTGGATGCGGAAGAGTTGAATTAAAGGATGTTACGCACACACGATCACGTTTTTTAAAAATATTATTCGGTTTTGAAATGTAGTTTTTAAAAAAGTGTTTGGTAAAATATTTTTATTTCACCTTCGTATTTTGAGTTAAAGTTTGAATGAATATATTCAGACAAAATAAATAAAAATGCACTAATTTCTTTTCTTTTTGTACTATAATCAATCGAAATGAAAGGAGAAAATATTGTGGAAAAAGCATGTGTTTGTCTACGCATTCTCTACAAACATTAGTTAAATATTTTAGATGTGATAGTTAATATTCTTGAATGTTAGGAGTTATGGGATTTGAAGCAACAAAGGCCTTAATCCCCGATAGTTAATATGAAAACTGATATGTAAGGTGTACTCTCATAAAGCAGTTATGATGATATGCTGCACAATTAACGGTAACTGGTAAAGATCTATGCACATGGCCGGTAACAATATCAAACGTGTAAATTATGCCACTGCTAACCACGAATGTGTATTATTATAGCGAATAGAATTTTCATTTCCTGACTAAGAAGGATATAACAAAATATAATTCTACAACACAAATAATTCACAATATAAATGTATTTTAAAAACTGAAGGTCGAGTAGAAATAAGTGCTATATCGAAAGTTAATTTCACAGTAATTAAAAACACACTATTTGATGTTTCCTAACATTTCTAAGCAATTGTATTTAACTTTTATGACAATCTCAGAATAACATATCAGTATATATTTATTTAAATTGTTTAACAAATAAATGTTTTGATTGCTTCAATATATACTTTTATACAATATAAACTTTTTTATTTAATTAAAAAATTATCAATAAGATATATGTATTTCAGAAAGCAGATTTGGAATTAAATAAATTATTAAATTTATTTAATTACAATATATACTTTTATTTAATTAAAAAAATTATCAATAAGATATATGTATTTCAGAAAGCGTATAAAAAAATAATTTCGTGGACGAAAGCATACATTTAGCAGTCCTGCGAGATCTCTGTAAAAACACTCACAAAAATGGACTTGTAAAAAAACAGGATAATTTCATTTCTAATAAGGAAGGAAAGTGTGCGTAAGCGCCAAATCTTAAAACTCCATTTGTACGCATCTGCTGCCAGCGCATTCTGGATCGCTTCAGAGCACAGAAAATGGTACGCATCCTGAGGCGGTGCCTATATATAACGCTACCCGAAATTACGTACTGGATATAAACAGTGAAAAATTTGTTAATCGCAACTGTGAATGTGAGTTGAGTTGCAATCGTAATTCAACAATCTGATTGTTGATTGGATTATAAATTTAATTGAAAATTAAAGCAGCTTAGATAACCATAGCCGTCTAACGGCTATGAGATTACACCCAGAATAAATAATATAATAATGTGCTTAAAATAAGAAAAGTTAGATTCAGTTTCAAAAAATTCCGGGTACTCATCTGAGGATATTGCTTTTCACTAGACTAGCCAACAAAAGAAATATATACCAGAGAATGAACGAACCATAAGTCCGCGAACTGCCTACATTTGCTGTAGTGAACCCTTTTTAAAAAAGACGGGTTACTATGTTGGCTTTGTTTATCATTTTTTGAGTCTTGGCGAGTTACCAAAGACTAGAAAGCGAAATGTGTACCTTTTTTAAAAAAGGCAGATTGTTAGGTTGGCAAGGTTTATCAGTTTCAGGAACTGTTGGAGATGTTTAAAAGACTGATTTGGATGAATAAAACTGAATTTTTGTTTAAATCTTTTAGAATACATTTAAATTCAAAGTTATTTTACAGAATCAAAATATAATAAAACTGGATAGAGCATTTCTATTTTGAAAATGTAGTACTGAAATAAGTTGAAAATGTTAAAACGTTCTCTGAAAGTACTCATAATTTTTGGGACGTAGGAAATATTTAAAAGATTAGTGAAATATGAATACAAGCACATTAACAAATTGAATTTAAATAAAAAATAGGAAATAATTTTAAAGACAAAAAAAAATTAATGTTAGAGATTTATAATAAAAAAAATTGCAAATTAGGTACCAGATTTAATAATGTTTTATTTCATAAATAACTTTAATTTCGAAGCATGGTATTTGAATTTATAATTATTTAAACATGAATAGTTATTGAAAAAGTGATACGTATAACGGATATTATAATTTATAATCAGTGCCTTTTAGTTGAATAACAAATGCAGACATTAGTTCTATGCTATAAGTCTAAGTTTTGTGTTTGCATAAAAATTTCTAAGTTAAATAAAATAACTAAAGTAATTTTTGTAGGTTTTTTTTGTCAATGGACAAAATAATTTGTTCTCTTGACTAATGTTAATTTTCCATTAGATTAGATACATCTCTCTCTATATATACATACATTAGACACAATTCATTACGGTTCTTATTTTTCTATAATTATTTGTTTTACTTTCTTCACATTCGCACCGGTATTTAACCATGCTATTTAGTTAGGATGCATATTTTCTTGATATATATTTTTAATTTTTTAAAATTAATTCATTTAGTTTCTAATCTCATGATTATAGAGATCTTTTGAATAAAACAGGGGAATTTTTTAAGATCTAAAGGTGAATACTTGAGGATCTTCTTTTATAACTTAAACAGATTCTATTCTCAGCAATGTTTACATAATTTTTTTTCTCCTTTGAACATCTTCAAACCAATGTATATATCTCAACTAATAATAAAAGCAAATGTGTGTTTGTCTCTCAAGTGTTCGACAAGGCAGACCATTTGACCTAGATTTACGGAATTTGGAACCAATATACTTTAAATAGTGAGAATATGCACATGAAAGTGATTTTTTCAAAATTTCAATTACTAAATTATTAAGCAATTTTTTTTATTTTACCCACAATAACTTCCAAAAATATTTATAGCATGAAAATAATTTTTATGCCATCCTAAAAGAAAAAAATAAAGAAGAAGAAAATTAAAAAAGAATCTATATGAATATATATATATATTCAATGTTACTAATCTGGTTAAGTAATTTCTTCTATAATTTTAACAATTTTTTAAAAATAAGTATAATTAAGATTTTCTATATTTTCCATTGTTGTAATGAAAGTCAAATCTATTTCATTGTTTCATTAAATCCTTAAATCATATGTATGAAGGGAGGCTGTCTTTTTCAAGCAGCCGCTGATGTTAAAGACCTAGGACTACTTTATTCGCGTGACTCTTTTCCGATTTTCAATTTTTTTTTTTTTTTTTGTAACTTCTGTTGTTACCCTTTATCTCTAAAATAAGACATTAGTTCATCAGACAGATTAAGTTAATTTGAAAACTTTACAATAAAATTTAATCATACACATAGTCTGATAAGCAAAATTGAACAAGTCTTGGTTGAGAATTTGCAATAAACTTTGTTTTATGACATTGATGAAATCCTTGTAATTCTGAAATTTATCCTTGTAATTTTAGTCACAAAAGAAATTTTAAAGCAGTGAGAAACCATATTCCTTAAAAGCTTAAAACTATATATATATATATATATACATATTTTGGAAATCTTTCTACAACATCACAAATTTTTATTCATTATTCATCAAATTTTCAGCATTATGGATTCTACATTTGTAAACTGTACACATTACATAAATTTAGTTCACCTGATTTTATTAAAATGAAATACTCTCAATCAACTACATATAATTAAATTGATTTTGTTCACATTTAGAATGATATCTCATATTTTTACAGTAATCTTCAATAACTACAGTGAACTACATTATGAAAAACCATTTTATTCAAATACAGATTCTTGCTAAATTCTGGTTTAAAACATTCTTTAACTCTAATTTATGAAAAAAGAATTTCTTGCATAATATACATAGTCATTGGAAATAATAAGAGTGCATGTGTTTGTATCTATTGGCACTCTATAGGAGAGACTATTGGCTAATAAATTTGGTAAAAGCATACTTTTGATGACTGGAATGTGCATCTCATAATTTTTTTTATATAATTTTAATTAAATAAAAATTTCATGCTTTTCAGTACTTTCTGAAAAGGATATTGCAAAAAAGTAATTTTATACTAGCTTAAAATTTAAAAAAAATTATATTTTCAATAATACTCAATTATTTGCCATACAATTTATAAAATACTAGAATACCCGGTGCTGCCTGGTCATTTTCAGGTCTAAATCTTGTAGGAGATAATAAAAAGTGGAGAATATTTTATAACTAACATATAATGTTTATTTATATTTCTTTATTGAGAGAATATTTCTTAAATATTAATGAAATGATTCTTATATTAATAGTACACAAATTATCTTTCATTTCAGTATATATCATAAGTATACTGTAAGATATTTAATTACAAAAAAGAAATACAGAAGTTATTTCATTACTTTTTCAGTTTCTTTTTTATAATTAAATATCTTTCTTTTGTATTTTATTCGAAGTTGCTGCATTTTTGTGCCATTCTGTTTAATGCAAAGTTTAATTTTTAATATTTCTTGTTAAATTATTTTACTTGTACTTAATAAGTATACTGTATTACAAATCTTTCCTATATAATAACTCCATTTCTTGGGCATCTTATTATTTTAGATACCCTGGATATAAAATTTTCATTCTAATTGGTCCATTTGCTATATTGCTTTCAATGACTCGCCTCCACCCTACCCAAAAGGGTGTAAAATTCTCATTGCAGTATTTTTTGTTGCACAATATTGGAGTCATTTTTCGATTAAAATTTCATTAATTCAAGTGACTCAAGTATTAAATGAAATATTTCAGCAAAATTACACCACCCTCTCCAAATAAGCACTTCCACATGCATCATCGACAATTATCATCTGAAAGGTAGATTAAAAGCAGTTACACCTTAAGGCACTGTGATAGGGCTTATTCAGGGTTCGTACACATTTCCTTAAAAGAAAATCAAGCACTTTTAAGGACTAAAAAAAAACAAAAAATAAGGACCTCTAAATTGAATACTTAACAAATTGTCGCACGCATTTTTAAATAAAATGTCTCATTTTTGCAAATTCAACCTATTAGATGATAAATTATAATATAAAACATAGATACATTACAAATTTAACACAACAAAACTCCTAAAAATATGAGTTAATAAATTGATGGAAAAAAAA
>BGPR01012356.1:0-13017 GCA_013235015.1 Araneus ventricosus
TCATTACTTTGTTCGATTTACGTATTACTATCTTTCCTCTCGTTTCCGCTGGGTCAGGTTACGTTGATTAAAATATTTGGAGTACACTAGAAATGTTATCGCTATCTAAATTAATTGCTTAGAAGAGGACTGGACCAAATGCCATTTCTGAATCTATCTATCAGTCAATTGAATATAATTACTAGGTCTATTAAAGTCTGGAAATATGAACGAATCGAATAGAATATATAAGTATGGCACATATTGATGTATAAATGTAGTTTTAGAAAAAAATTATAGTTTTGTCAATTTTTTATTGAATGAAAGAGCTTTGCGCAGATGCGAGTTTTATAAGAATACTAATTAATCTTGGGTCACAGCTCGGATGTCGTCCGCATCATTTGACCGCGTTCAGGTATACGAGTCTTCCAAAAATAGCCTCGTTTTGCTCAAAAGCATTGGACGTTAATATAACTTAACTAAACTAGATAATCTTTCAATACTTCGTTTTCTTGTTACGATCTAAATGGAATACAAAATATTACTCTTTAAAAATCTTCATTTTGAAATTATCTCTATAATACATAGAGATAATGTTGTATAGAAATTTTTATATGATATAAAGAGTCATTTTCAAATATAGAGACAAGCATGACATCTTTCAAAATATAAAATATACGAAATGACAGAAACGTTTCTTTCCACAGCACAGAAAGAACCAAGAATTTACCTTACAGGATTTAGCTTTCATTACTATAATTTACTGTATTTTTATTTTAACTACGTAAGTATATATACACCATATAAAAAGATTAAATTTTAGAGTACTTTTGAGTAATTGGTACAAATGAGATTTAAGAAAAGAGAGATCGAAAGCACCATGGAAATTAGTTTGGTTGAGTATCAAACACCAGAAAAGTCAGAAACAAAAGATCCTGCTTCAACTACAGCATAGGGCACAGGTCTGGACATTTAGTTAGAATATAATAATTTCGCTATAGACCTCACAACATTGGGCTTATTACGCTTGCCTAAATTTATCATAAGATTCAAGAACTTAAACTGCCATTACTGGTATATCTTTATTTTCGTATTTTATATAGAGACTCAAGTTAATAACTAAATACAATTAACAAGCTATCTTAAGAGCACTGTATCTTCTACCTCTATATAACCTCAGTAAGTGTATGTAAACAGATGGTTAGAGTTAATAGCATATGAGAAGTTTCTAATGATCTAATGTAAGGCCAAGAAGAATCATATAAGGAAGTACGAATTTTGCAGACAATCTTCTGTACTTACAAAACAGTCAGAATAATTCAGACATTCTACCTCTTGACACTTGGTTCAAAATTATCTTGGAACGCAAAAGCAATCAGATGGAAGCTTTGGGAGAGTAATCATCTCAGATTTCATTTCTCATTTACCAATTTCAACCGACACTTTGCCAGAATTCCCAGAACCTCTAATTGAATGGTTAGGGTGATAATTTCAGCGTACTTAATTCAGACAGTGTAAAATTTTGCTTATTTCTGCAGTAATAATTGCTAGTTATCTTACAGCATATTTTCATTAAGAAATAATTACACCATGCCTCCGATTGAAGGAGGAACTGAAAAGTTGAAAAATTGAGACCAATGGATCTAGTCAGACCTTCTTTTTATTAAACTTTATGCATGTTTATCATGAAGGATTGACTGTGTATGGATGTAAAAAATACTTTATCGATTTCGCATTACTTTCTGTTTTCTAAAGGTAAAGTCACTTTTAAGCAATTTAGAATTTTACTATGCACTAAAGAGAAATTATTAGCACGTAATGTTGTAAATACAAAAGATCATACATAAATAACACAATATTAAAATGAGGAATAAATGAATCAAAAACGCTATATATAGAGCAAGAGATAAAGATAATGACAAGATAGATAGAATTTTATCCACTAAGAATTTCAGCAGACATAGGGGATACAAGCATTTAAACATTTGGAATCAACAACCTCACTATCAGATTTTAGATGAACATTCCTGCTTGAAAGGATAATCAGGAGGCTGTTCGTACATTTTTAGCAGACAATTTTGTTTCGCTGTATGAAAAAATTCTGTCTGCATGATCATATTATTTCAAATACATTTTTGTAAAATAGTTATCTTCTGCACCTAAAGTTTTGTTTACATGCACAAATGACTGCACTTAAAAGGAATGGATGGATGGAAAACTATTTTTTGCTCTTGCGAAGAGATATTCTTCTTATTCCAGATTATTCAGATAGAGCTGTGAAAACCATAGATTTTCGATATCTAGAACAATTAGCGGTCAATAAGAAAAGAATAAAAAAAGATATGTCAAATCTGGCTCTGCAAGTTAAAAGAAATTGTTCCAAATAAATTATCAAGGAAAACCGAGTCTGAATATTACAAGGAGATATTTAATTTTAAGATAATTTACAGTCAAAGGTTATTTTAAAATATTAAATATAATGTACTGTCAAATAAAACCATAACATGATTTGAATCTTAAAAATGTCAAAAATACAATGTTCATTGTCTTTCTCCACTTCATATCCATAAACCAAGAACTCTAGGAATTCGATTATGAAGGCATTTTATCCGATGCAAGAATTTATAAAATGTTGTAAATATGAGGCTTGGACCTAGAATTTAAAGACTGCAAAAGAAAAAAAATGTAAATTATTATCACCACAGCGGAGAAAAAAAAATCTTAAATCAGGTTCAAGAGAATCTAAAGAGTTTTCAAAAATTTATGATGATGCTGATTTTTTAATATAATGGCTAAAATAAATAGCCAAAAGAGAAACTTTTAAGCTATCTTAATGCATACTGATAGTTAATATACTCCTCTACCTATAATAAAACGAAATCAAATTAAATAAATATTTTGTATTCAGGTGAAACCAATTGACGATTTTTTTCTCATATGTCTTACAATATTTTGGAAGCAGTTAGGTGTAATCCTTTTCTATTAGGAAGACACACGAAACTACTTTTGGAATGTCTCACGTAATTTTTGAATCTTTGTCAACTATGAGCGACACCTCAGCAGATCTCCACTCCAAACTTCATACGCAAAGTAAAGATGAGCTGTGCCATGGCAGCACGGATTAAGACAACTAATTTAGCACGTAACCAGGTCACTGCAGCAAAGCAAGTCTTTAGGGGACGGGTCAGGAATCAGAGGCCCTCCAGTCCCAGGAACCAAATCTTTGTGTCTGTAGGTCACTAGGTATTAAATCACTGATTTTTTTTGTATATTTTTTGCACGAAGGTGCTAATGATACAGAATACAACCTCTAACAAAACTGCTTGAATTGAAACTTTGGTGGAGGTAAATTTGTGGTCATAGGATTTGAGGACCTGCTTAATTCTAGTATTTTACGTAATCGCAGAATCTGTGTCATCAGGCCACACACCAATAAAATCACTGATTTTGTGCACTACTTTTTTTATAAAAGGTGAAACTAAATGCGATTAATAGCACTGTTGTAAAATCGCTCCTATTGGCAAGATAAATTTTTAGGAGTTAGAATAATAAGGTGCAATTGTATTCTGAAGTAATCGACTTGAACATACTTAACCTTTTCATGGAAAACACTCTCACAGATGATAAATGCTTCTATATAAGGGATCACAAAATAATAGTTATGGTCATTAAAACAATAGAAGAAGAAGACAAAAGTTGATATTTGTTTCAATTAAACTATTTTTGTTTGCAGAGAAATGTAAAAGATGCTATCTGGGGAGTGACAGTGCAATTAGAAGGGAACTTATCCACAAAATGGGTGAGTATTTTAATTTAAAGCAGAATGCGTCGCCCTCTCTATTTTCTACTTCCTCTCTCTCCTCCACTCTCTGTTTAGTGCTTCCCTCTCTCCAAGGAAAGCACGAAATCAGCTCGATGAGACTATTTTATTAGACATTATTAGAGTATCACTGATTCTGTGATGGTACAGCTTAATCGTTGCAGGCAGCAAATTAATTACGATCATAACTCTGGCACAGCAGGGCGTTGAGTCAGAAGCCAAAGAAAATGACGAGCTTCATGCGTTATGAGAGAGCTTTAGAATCAGAAGAAAAGTTTGGTTTTTTTATATTTAAATTTAAGAACAACCTCTCAAGATACTTTATTAAGAAACAGAAACAATAAGTGTTGTTTGAAAGTATCAAGCTTTTGCGGAAAAAATTTCGAAACATATAAATGGAAGCAATTTTCAAAGTGTGGAAGTGAAATTATTCACAAGGAAAGTTTTCGCGATCTACTTTACTCACTCGTAGAGTAATAGAAACAATTTTTCTATTTTAATTTTCTAGGTGGTTTTTATATCTTTAAGTTAACGAATTTGTTTTGGTTTGTTACCAGTTAAAATCAAATTGAAGAAAAATGTAGGTGTTTACCTTAAGTTACACCAACACCTGTCTGTATTTGAAAAATATCTGTATTAAAAAGAAATAAAAATACTGGTTATCAAATTATCTTTTAAACATTCTTTATGTCCTTAAATAATGTTTCTTTAGTTAAGTCTAAACCCTTGTATATCTAGTGATTCCAAAAAAAGTAGTACGTATAAATAAATCTTGATTCCCCTTTCATTATTCCTCCTGTTGATGTGGTGCGGAAGTTTGGAGAGCGGGTACGAGTTTTGGTGTCGTCCTCGTCATCCGATCGCTGTTCAGAATTAAGAGGTTCGTTCCAAAATTGCCCTCGTGTTGCTTCGAAACGAGACTATAATATAACTAAACCAAACTAAACTAAATTCGTTTCATTATATAGCTGTAATAATAATCTCTATTACCAATAAAAATTAATACTTAGTGTGTTTGTTTGCGCTCTGTACAGCATACTGTTCGACTACGAGCAACTAAATTTGGGGTAAATATATATTGGAAGCTGGAAAAGTGCACTTTGGAGACTTTTTTAAAAATATAAATACAATTCCAATTAATTAAAAATTTAATAAAATTGAGGATTTTTTGGATTAATTTCCGAAAAATTTTATATTTACATCATCTTAAAACTCAAAAATTATCTTTCCTGTGATAACTTTTTTTAATATCAAACAAATTTTCTCTAATTTTAACATATTTTCGAAGTATTTTTTAAATATATTTTACAATAATAATCTGCATTTTTGTAATGAAATTCAAATCTTCTCATTTTAGCTACAAGCGTTTTTCTTGCGGTTCTTCCACACTTAAAAAACCAAGGTATGGAGTTTTGCTTAATTTGGTGTAATGACAGTTTAGGTTTAATTTTAGAAGTAAGCAATGATTAAAATTTTTTATAGTTTGTACCTACTGCTGCTCTTATCTGTAATATAATTTGATGAATAAAAATATGTAATCGCTGTTTTAGCTTGCAGTTTTGCCTTCTTAATGCATTGCACATAATTTTTTTTATTTAATTAGTAAACAAAATTTCTTCTAATATAATCCCTAAATTATGATTCGATAGTACACACAAAACTCCGATTTTGGGTAATCCTGTTTACTCTCCTTATATGATTTCTTGAGAATATTTCGATTCAGCGTGGAAGTTATTGAGTTATCTGAAGTTGCATCATTTCCCGTTGCAGATTATATCTCAACTTTTAGATGAGATGTTAAATAGAAGGGATTAGGAAGGTGCATAACAAAATGAATCGAACAGGTGTAAAGCTTCTAAAATATTACAAGTTAATTGTCTAACATAATTTGAAATTTAAATATCTTTTGTTGGGAGAGACATTAAAACCAAAGCTATGCATAAAAGTTTTAGTAGGAAGTTTTCGCAACAAATAATTCCGGCAAAAAAGCTGGTCGCCAAAGGCAGCTAGTGTAATATATAAATAAATGTTTATCATTTATTATCTCAGTATGTAAGTTTTACATTGTTTTCATAAACATTTTACCTTTCCGCCACAGATTTGGAGCGGCATAATATTTTATTTGACATACTTTATAGGCGCAGGATGTATAATATTTTTAGAACAAATATCCAATTATAAGAAAGCCAGCAAAGAATAAAATTTGCTAACTGTATTATTTAATGTCAAAATAAATATTTTATTTTGAAATCGCTTATAAGGAAACTGAAATATTTTCTCAAAATTTATTTGAAATGCAAGACTACAATAGTCAATACCAAGTGAAAAAGCACAAACATGTGTTAAAACAACATCATTGTTACACAGCATTTGAATGTTATTTCATGGACAAATAAAGTGCCGTCCATCCAAATATGATTTTATTTTTAATAATCCTTAAAGTGGAAAATAAAAAGACGTACTATTTACCGTCTCTTGTTCTGATTTTATTGTGCGAAATATATTTGCCTTCGTTTACGAGCAGAAACAGAAAATCACCTTTTGTGAAAAGTTAAAATCTTGTAGTTATTCGATTCGAATAAAATGACTTTTGTAACTTTATAATCGAAGTTAATCGTTATTATTTCATAAATCTGCGCAAGAACAAGATGACAGTTGTATTTCCTGCTTAAATCTATAGTGAGATCAAAATCAGATACCTTCATATTAATCCGTCGAGCACGAAAATTGGTGCAGATACTACCAAACTTTCACCAATATATTTGCCTGCCAAAACTCTCTGCTTTATATCGTATTCTGAGGCGACTTTCTTTTATTAGGCGAAAATTGTCGAAGTAGAGACTTCTTTCTATATGGCGGAAATTGTCCCCAGATTATCAATAATTTTTGTTCTCAAAAACATTTTTAGAAGTGTTATTTTCAACGATATTTCATTAGAGTCGGACCATGCAATGATACTAGCAAAATTCTGTTAACAATGATGCAATGAATCAGAATTCAGCAAACGAAAATGTTTAGTGGCGGTGAATTTCTTCCTCTTGATAGCGAATATAAATTGCGATATGGATAGAAGTGAATCGAACCATGGAAACAACAACTTATTTTAGGATAAAAGAAAACAGTACCGCTTTCTTCTGAAAAAAAGATAGTAATATAATTTACCGTAATAATATTATTTAAGCAAATAATAGGTGAGTTTAAACTCGTGAAATGGTGATTAGCGTTCATTCGTAGTGAAGGCATTTCACAACAACTTCGATAATAACAGCATTTGCTTTTAGAAATTTTAAAAAAATGACGGGAGGCTGTTCTTTTCAAACAGCCGATGATGTTAAAGGCGTAGGACTACTTTACTCGCGTGACTCTTTTCCAATTGTTGTTTTGTAGCTTCTGTTGATACCCTCTGTCTCTAAAATAAGACATTACTTGTGTACCTTTTTAACATATGTAGTTACCGAGATATAGAGGATCGCGTCACCAATTCATGAGTATTTTTGCCCAACTTTGCGACTCAGTAGTCGCTGAACTACAATTTCGATTTTCAATTTTTTTTTGTAACTTCTGTTATTACTCCTTATCTCTGAAATAAGACATTAATTATGTTTTTAACATATGTAGTTACCGAGATATAGAGGATCTCCCATACAACGTTTTTTGTGGCGTTTGGCGTGTGAATCAAATTCCTTCCTGAGACCCCAATGGGAGGAACGTAGTCTTACGTTAAAAAAAAACCCTAAACATTTAGAAGATGACCCGAAATAAATTTATAAAGCTGCTTTTAAATACAATTTTAATACAATCCCTCAGAGCATCAAACTGAAATCATGAGAACTTTAAATTTCCGTACAATCTAGTTTCAGTTAATATTTTTCTAATTCATGGATCCGGAACCGGCAAACTATATTTTATGTGTATTCTTTATGCGACACATACAATGTTTTATATGTGACAAACTGTATGTTTTTGTGCATTCTTAAGTAACAAGCTGGAATCTAAATTATTCTTTTCACATATATCTTCGAATCTAATAGGTGGGTAGTTAATTGTTATGGGGATACAGTACAGATAGATAATGACTTCCAAAGATCAAAAATAACTTCTGCTTAAATTTTTACAAACCCGTCATGTTTAGTAACTGAAAAAAACAACGCGGTTTAGTTTTAGTTACCGATAATTCTGGGACTCCGAAACTCTCCGCGTTTTTGCGCACGGGCCAGGTGGGGTTGGTTAAGCTTAAAATAGGGGTGAAGTGAAAAATGGAGAGGGAGATGTTCACATTTTACATTGCATGACCTAATAAAGAACTCCGGAAATGCGCCCATCCCTCTCATTGCATGTCCCCCTTTCCGGAGTAAAATCGTCAAAAGTGCTAGTCTTGGCATTTTAAAATGATCAGCGCAGTCTAAATCAATTTAGGCACTAGAACAAGGCTATTTCAAAAATTATAAATTTGTCAGTACCACTTTACCCTAAAACAAATGATTCTTAATTTTCTTCTTTTTCAGATTTAACTCATCAATATATTTTTAATAATGTTATGAAAATTTTTACAGTTTTACTTTTATCTCTTTCTAATTCTTTCTCCTTCTCTATTTACAGAATCAATTGGATATAAAATTTTTTGAGAGACTAGGGTTTTTCAAAATTCTGAAAAGCAAATCAAAGGAAACCCTTCATATTTGCCATTGAAAAACAGTATCAGTTTGAATTAATCTACAGTTCCTAACTGAAATAACTTTTGAGTCGTTACAAATAGTACTTCTGTTTTTTAATTGAAAAGAGCATGGAAAATAAGTTGAAAGGATATTGTTTGAACTCTTTCAATACTGAAGCGCCTAAACGTCAGTTCAACCAAAGTACGGCGATCGTACGAACCCCTCGAGTTTACCTGCTCCACTGCCCTTCGTTAAGTGTGATTGAATGGAAACCCCCAAGTACATGCATTGTTCGTTGGAGTGGCAGAGCCTTAAGGAAGGAAGAGGCAAACCTATTTTCTTTTACAAATCGTCCATTGGCTAAGCAGAGTCCTATCTTTAATATGAAACCCTTAAGAATAAACCTTTTTCTGGGGGTTAGGGAATTTTTCTTACCTTCGGAAGAGGAACTCGGGAGTTTCAATTTTTTTATGTCCCAGAATTCCAAGGCTCTTAGGACTCAAAGGGTTAAAAGTGAGAAATTTCCATGCTGACACAAAAGAGCAGTCTTAGATTTTTTTTTATCAGATCTCTTATCATTGATTTTGGGTTGTTTTTAAATGTTGAAGATCACTTCCGTAGGAACAGTACTGCATTTTCACCAAAATTTTCAAAAATAAAATTTATTTTCTACTAGCTGTTACCCGCGACTTCGTGCGCGAAGAATTTGAATTATTCTTTTTTTAATTCACGAATGCAAATGTTTTGTTGCATTTTGAAAGGGGAAAGGAAAAGTTCTGACGGTTAATAATACTTAATTGGACGGCTGACAGGAGTGTACTGTACATGTATGCTGATATAGTTATATAAATTGTTTATCTATGATTATATACTTTTGTATACCACGTTATTTGCACGGATGTAGAGGTTGTGTGGGCTGTACACACGTGAACAGGCCACATATAGTTGCCCATGGGAAAAATATGGTTTTTCCAAATGTACGCCTGCCACTTTCAGTGTCTGGCCCTGAGCCTCGAAAATGATATTTTTACAGAGATTTGTTACCTTTTGAACTGTGATGATAAATCCTTCGGTGTTATCGGAAGGCGTGGAATTAAAACACTCTCTCTTCTCCCTATATCAGTCATAACAGTAGCTTTCACGACGTTTGTACCTAGGTGTGTAATTTTTAACTGTGTGCCATTGCGCAGTCTCGGTATATCGAGTTTACGTATTAGTAGTACTGGCACACCGACTATCATTCTAGGCTTATCGGAAGGTGCCCCTGACAATTAACACCGGCAAAAGCCCGCGCGCGAAACAGTAATTTGGCTTGAATTTATTTCTATAAGAATAAAAAGTATTGTTAGAAATTACGTTAAAAAATATTTTTAAACCTTTATAGCAATCGGAGAAAACATTTCATCGCAATGGAATTAATAGCATTAAAAAGATCATTTTCTGGTCTTTAAAATGGCATAAAAATAATTGTTGTCTAATAAAGATTTCAGAAGTTATTGGCAAAAAACGTCTAAGCATTAGGCTTAAAAGCGGCTAATGTTCGTTATTTAATTAACTATCTTAAGAACTAATTAACTCTGAAACTTGAAAATAACACCTTTGACCTAAAAATATGCTCTAGAATGCCGTGTGTAAATTTCACGTCGCTACCGTTCACCGTTTAGGAGGAGTTCTTGTGACCAACCGATTGACCGACAGACAGACAGATACATGTAAATTCTGCCTTATTTTATGGATACTTATAAATATAAGCAAAATTTTCAGAAATAAAGGTAAATTAGTTCAAAGTCTAACCATCTCCTAGCAACTGAGTAGCTATAAATTTGCGTTATTTCAAAATCGTCTGCACGTAAAATTTAAAAAATTAATAAAAATTGAATGAAAAATGTCACAGAAATAAAATTGATATCATTGCAAAGGCAAAATGTTTATCTTTAAGATGGTATAAAAATAATTTGTATCGAACAGTTTGTTCCGAAGTTACAGCGGAAAGAAGGATTACGTGATATTTGATTTTAAAAAGAATTTATTCCTCATGTTTTCGCATTCCTGAAGGATCACGTGACAGTCGATTGAAAAATAAAATATTCTTCATCGAGAATCGCCGAGTCAATGGGATTTGTTAATTATTTAATTGTTGTCTGAACTTTTAAAAATTAATAACAATCGAAGGAAAAATGTTACAGAAATGAAATTGGTATCATTGAAAAGGTAAAAATTTGAACTTTAAGATGGCATAAAAATATGTTTTGTCAGACAATCTGCTCCGAAGTTACTGCGGAAAAACGGTTTCGGTTATTTTCTAATTAACTGACTGTTTAATTAACTTTGGGACTTAGAAAAGTTCATAAGTGTCTTCCCCTTGTCTTAAATAATAAGTGTACAAAATTTGGTTGAAAACCGTCCATTGGTTTAGGAGGAGATGTGGAACATAGCCACATACATACCCACATACATATCCACATACCCACAATGACTTTTATTTATATTAAGATTGAATAGAATGGTTTGGGAGGTATATTGAAAAAGAGTGCAATTGACATCAAACAATTTCCTTTTATACACTCTCGCACTACACGCATTCGTAGCGACATCTAGTGGAACTCTGAGAAATTTTTTCAGTCCAAAGTTATAGGTTAAGTAAAACTCATACTGTACTTTATACGCACTTAGAAAATTATGCGGAAGTAATTCAATTAATTACTATAACATCTGTATTTGTATTCAATTAATTACTATAACATTTGTATTTTAAATTAAATCCCTTAAGAAAGCAGGAATTTAAGACAAGGAAAGACTGAATTTCCAAACCATTCAATTTCAACCAACTTTTTCTCACATTCCAACTATAACTCATTATTCCGGAATGTCGCACTGTAATTAGTTCTCTTTGAATTTAAGACACGTGTGTAATTATAATTAATGGATTATATAGAAATGTCCAAAGACTGTACCAACGCTTGCTGCACTAAGAACCAAAAATTAGGATCGTCAAAGTTTAGTATTGACATAAAGAAACTTGGGCACTATTCAATTACTGGTCCTCAGGGAATTTAAAACCTTCGGAGGAAATTGGTAAATGAGCAATGAAATCTGAGATGGTTACTGTAGAAGGTTCCGTCTCGTTGCTTTTGTTTCGAAGATTGCTCTTGTTCTTGTTTTAGGCAATAGCTGAAAAGTTTGAATTTACAGGTTCAGAAGCTTATCCCATGTTAATCCTTCCTTGCTAGGTAATACTAGCGCCTTAGGCTGATTTGGAACTTTTATATGCATTAAACCTCTAAGCATCCGTCTTGAAATATTCAAGGGATATTAATGATTGTATGGACTGATTCTCAAAATGATTTCAGCTCCAGGAAAAATTGCAGCTCGGGCTTGAAGGCCTGAAAAAACAGTGATAATCACGAATTATTCTAAATAATTTTTTAAAAGAAACTTTTGCTAATAAATAAATAAGCTCAAACCGATAAATAAGCTCAAACCGGCGGGAGTACTACTCTTTTACTAGTATGTCGCTTAAAGACAACACCGGGCCTTTAAGGGTTAAATAGTTTCGATGGATCTGTTTCAAGTCCAATTCTTAATCCTTTTATTTTACTCTGAAAGTATGTAGATTGGACACTTATGAGATTATTGGTTTTTTGTAGCCGCATTTCGGTTCTTTAATTAATTTATATGAACTTCTTGCCGATTTTAAAGGTTACTTTTATATAGCTTGTTCTTTGATTAATAACTGAGGTTCTTTGTAAAAAATAGTCTGATGCGTTTGATGTGCTTAGGGATATTTTAAACTCAACACGGTTCCATTTCATACTTGCATGAATATTATTTTTCCTTGCTTAATTAATTTTAAATGATTGAATAAATGATTAATTAAATAATTTATTTACTACATATGTGACTTGAAAGAAATATTTAGAAAAGAAATTTTAATTAAATTTTATTTAAATATCTTGATTAAAATATTAAGTTAAAAGTGAAATATTGGAATACTTTTTTTTCTGCAGGAATTCCACTAGTACAGACTTACACAATGTTTAGGCAACAATAAAAAAAGGTATGCGTAGGATTATGTTTTCTATTTTAGAAAACACTATTATTAAAATAAATAGATTAATTTTAATAAAAAATGAATGCCTTTATTTCCGGCTTAAATTATTCGTTTATTATTTATTATAATCTGTTTGAACATATAAAGAGATATACAGTAAATCACCGTTTATAAGTCTCTCATTTATATGTCGTATACATTTATACATCGTTCCATCACAGACCCGATTCATTCGTATTCATTGTAATGATAAAGTACTTAGCTTATACGGCGCAAAGCTTCGGTTTATACGTCGTTTTTCCCCGTTCTAAAATGTGAAAATTCCTTCCTTTCCAGTATGTGAACTCTGATAGAGATATCACGACTTCGAAATTATTCACGATTGTTGACTTAATAGAAGACAAATTGTCTCTTGATAATTTACGTGATGTTGAAGAAATTATTCACGATTGTTGACTTAATAGAAGACAAATTGTCTCGTGCTAATTTACGTGATGTTGAAGAAATTATTC
>BGPR01012356.1:13027-29826 GCA_013235015.1 Araneus ventricosus
GAAGAAATTATTCACGATTGTTGACTTAATAGAAGACAAATTGTCTCGTGCTAATTTACGTGATGTTGAAGAAATTATTCTCGATTGTTGACTTAATAGAAGACAAATTGTCTCGTACTAATTTTCGAGATGTTGAAGAAGTTATTCCGCCATCCTTTATAGACGAAATGGATTGTATTTAAAAACTTCGAACTTATTTCTTTTGTTAAACGAATAGTGAAAAGACATTCAATGGACTTTATTCGATTAATAAACTTGTAATTAATATTCACAGATACTCAGCACGGCACACGACGGTTAAAGAATTTTTTAATCAAACACCTAATTCTATGCACATAAATCGTATAAGATATATATAATTGGTACTCAAGATGTGTAATAAAGATGTGATTTTTATCACGTTTATGATAATTGTTTAATTTAAAAATATAATTAGTAACTTCCATACTATGCACTATTATACAAGCACTATTTTTTTAAAAAAACTATAAAATTAGGCTTTTAAATGAGTTTGAATTAGTAGCATTAAATTTGTCAAAGTCAAATTCATTGTTTAATAAAATGTCGATTATACGTCTTTTCATTTATACGTCGTTCTACCGCAATCCCTTCAAATACGTATAAACGGTTTCTTTTTCACTGTATGTACATTCTAATAAAGCCAATTCAGCTGGCTAACTGCAGAAAACATCAATTTATCTATCGATATTCTGTTTTATCTAAGTTTTATTTCTTCCCTTTTGGATTAATTCGGTTGAAGAAAAAGATTGGCTTCGTATTTTTTGATATGAGATCCCTAATGTTTTACACCTTTCCGATTCTGTAGAAGTTATATAATTGGAGTGGAATAAAACGGTTGTGACCCCAAGGAATAGTTGCCAGAGAAAAAGTTGAAGAAATAAAGAATGGCCGAAAGTTTGTGTCAATACAATGAGATCTCATTTTCTGAAAAGAGTTTGTCAGATTGAAAGAAAATACACTCTGCCGGCCTATTTGTAAAGATAACTATCTTTATGGTTGGGTAAAAAACGCTATATCTCCACAAAAAATATTTTATAAATAATAAAACTTTAGCAAGACCTTTAAATTGAAAATATCATCAATTTTCTTTTTGAACAGTTATTATTATTATTAGCGTATATGATTCGAGTTAGTGAAAAATTTTTATGTTCTATTTCATGTCATATGTATTTAAGCGAAATTAAACTTCTAAGAGCGATATTTCAAATGGACATTGGTAAGACTATATGGATAAAATTCCAAAATAGATGAGAAAACTGTAAATAATAAGTTATTAAACTCAAGCAAAAAAAAATGTCCTTAATACAAATTTAAAAGAAATGAAATAGGATTTAAGAATACGCATTAAATAGAAATACATTGTATGAACTTTTTATGAACTTAAAGCGGCTTTCTCGAATTTCTTATGTATTTTGTATTCTGATTTTTTTTTCATAATACAGCCAAAATGGCTTTTTTATGAATTGTAATAACTGCCAAATGACTGGTTGCAGATACGAGGTAGAGTCAATAAATTCCCTGAATGGTCGCCTACATTCATGCAGGTGCTCGTTGGAGGAGAAATATTTTTTTGGAGGTTGGCAGCACTAATAAGGAAAACACACAGCCATCTGGAATTCATTTCCGGTACTGTCGGCATTAGCTGCAGATAATTTCTGACAAAGAGAATTTTTCATTCGTCGGATTTTGAAATGTGTTCTTTAGAGCAGCCTTCAAACATCAAATTCTGCGTTTTGCTCGAGAAATCACCTTCTGAGGCGCTCGAGATGCTTCGAAGAAAGCATACGGAAACGATGACATGAAAAAAAACGGCTGTGTACGAGTGGCATAAGCGTTTTCGTGCAGGTCGCACAAACATCGAAGATGACCCTCGGACTGGGCGCCCCTCCTCTTCCACCGCAGATGAAAATGTTGAGCGCGTTCGAGAAATCGTGCGTGTGGACAGACGAATAAACCATTGATGCTATTGCCTCTGAACTTGGAATTTCACATGGGAGTGTTCACAGCATTCTTCATGATGATTTGAACATGCATCGTATTTGTTTGCACATGGTTCCAAAAATGTTATCACCTGAACAAAAAGAACAGTGCCAGACACAGTGTTACCACTCTGGAACACCCTCCTTATTCTCCCGACCTAGTACCAGCGGATTTTTACCTGTTTCCATGGCTAAAAATGAAGTTGAAGGGACACCGTTTTGTGGATTCAGATGAGGTGATCGAAAATGCGACGAAGCAACTGAAGGACCTCTCAAAAAATGGATTCCTGGAGTGTTCTGAACAGTTATACGAACGCTGGAAGAAGTGTATGGATGCAGGAGGAAAGTACTTTGAAGGCCAATAAGGTAAAATTATTGTTTTATTATTTAATAATTTGTAATTGACCCATTTCTGGACTTTTTGACCCTACTACGTATTTCAGTCATACACACATGCATATTGATATTGGATCCAAAACATTTCATTAAATATTATTTACTATTTTGATGATATCCTTGTAACAGAGAAGGTCAAAATACCTACGTATCAATTTGCAATAGGATATGCTGACTGCTACTTTTAGTTTAAAACTGCATGAGCAACCAAACAAACAGCATCAATATCTTTCCCTAAAGCAAAAATGATGTGCAAAATCTATATAATATGATTTATAAGATTTAAACTCATTAAAATTCATTCATTCACTCTCTCAATCATTTTTAAAACCTGCACCCATGTCTCTGGAAATAGAATCGAAATGTTCTTTATTAGTTTGGGTTGGAAATAGGGGAAAAAAGAAGGTAAAAAAAGGAAGAAATAAAAATATATCATAAAATCGAAAACAGTAAAACATAAATAACATAAAAATAATACATAACCTTATGAACAGAAACTGCATGTAATGTATTAAAGTAAAAATTTATTAAAAATCTCTGTTCATGAAAGTTTATTTGAATGTTCATCGTTATTAGAATAGAAAAAAAGTTATTATTTTTAGGTGCTACGTAAAGGTATCTGGTAGCAATTTAAAGAATAAATATGAATTCAAAAGTTTCTATATAAATACAACTAATTTCTTTCCCAAAAGAGGTAATATCTAAAACCCATAGTATGTTTCACCCAATCATTTTATACACTGAGCTATACAAAAGCATCCGGTATGAATTCAATTCGCATAATGTGTGTTCACATCTCCTATTCAAATTTGCTACTCAATAGCCCATACCTGGTGAGTGATTTACCTCAATTATACTCGGAGCATATTCAGGATCAGCGTAGCTACTATGCGGAATGCCGCATAATTAAAGGATCATCTATATTCCGAAACTCACCAGAATGCCAAAGTGATCGGACACCATAGTTATGGTCTCTCCATGAAACTAATGAGCACAAATTAGGAAGTAAATATCGAAGCATCTATTCATTGGTGAAGATTTCGGAAGAAAGTCTTCATTTCAACATTATTTGTGTCTCTTACTTATTAAATGCTCAGTGAGAAAAGTTGTGAGGAAAAGCAACTAAGTATTGATCCAGATATCTTCGGACGTTCGCTTGGCTGTTAAAGGTTTTCTTTTGAACTTTCGAAAATAGCCAGGATGCAATAAATGGAGGAAAACCTCAAAAGAGCTCCTTTTGGATTGGAGATCGTTGTTAGCGTAATTAGTTTGGGTAATAGTTAATGAGAAAATAGAGGGAAATTAACAACAAACCGTTTACTAGTATAAGTCGTTTTCTAGGTTGTAGCTGGAATGCTGTGATCAACAAATATGACCAACAAAATATCATAGTGAAGTTAATACTATTACAACAAACAAATGTATAATGCTATAGATAAAAGGTACACTAATAAAAGCAGACTTATCATACAATAATAAGGCTATTTAATAAGATTAATAGATTAATAAGGCGTATGATACATTAAATAATATCAGATATTTTTAAAACGCTGATAGAGATAGTTTTTTGTACATTGGATATCCTCTATTCGGTTGAAAGCAATATGTGTACTGTTCATAAGTTAAAATATATAACTAAAATTTAATTGGCAGGTTTTAATACCTATAAATTAATATTATATTTAATTTGATTATATTTTGGAGTAACCTCGTTAATGTTATTTGTCGTAACCTATTAAGAGAAGTTTCCACTCTCAGATTATCACTTGAATTAACTTTTAAAAATCTTCAAAATTACGAAATATATCCTGTTCAAAAATTATCAGAACATTTATCATTTATTATTGATTGAATTTATATTGCAAATATTCAGAAATTTTAACTAACGTTTACTATTAGGAATGAACAATCAAACTCAGCAAAAGACCTTGTTTACGGAGATATAAATGGATAAAAGAGAGAAATATTGCAAAAATTGTATCAAATGTGACTTTCAAGGTATTATATGAAATTTTATTTGAAAACTTTTACCATTCTAGACTTTGGTCGCCTAATGTGTCAGTTGTCTGCATCTAGATGAGTTTGTGTATACCTAATGAATGACATTGGTACAAGATACACAATTCATGGATAGACAATAAAGTTCCCAGTTTGATGTCGCCGTAAATACAGTTCAGTATATCTTATTTTGTGCAATGCATTGCCTAAATAATACAGAATTTTATTCACAACCTATGATGATTGGATAATGAGTGCAACATTTTGTCTTAAGTTACTAATGTGTTATTTAAAAATATTTGACTATGAAACCACTTTACTTTCCGAAACACTTTTTTATTGAAGTACAAATATTTTTTTATCATCACAAATTTTAAACTGAGTTCTAGTGTTTTAATACATTTCGTCAACACCGAAAATTATTCTATCTTAAATTAGTGTGTATTTTAAGCATGAACTAAGACACAATGGACACAGATACACGAATTTTTTCATCACGTATCGGTACTTGATACCCTTTGTTTTGTTAAAAGAGAATATTGCAATTAATTTAATAAAATATATTAATCTATTTATTACTTAAAAGTGTTTGAATTTGCAACATATTCTTCTACTAGTTGTGAGTGAAAAAAAGGCCATTAAACCAAATTTCTTTTATATTTTAAAAATTAGTATTTATGCATATTACAAAACATTTTTAATGAAAAATTTGATTCTGAAAAATTATGCAGTAAAGCAATTACACATGCCTTATCCTAAAACTATATCTATAGGGTCCACTCTTATAAAGAGAAAAGAGGGTTGTTAGCACACAGCAAGTCGAACAATATTTGTCACAGAACACAAAGTCTCAACCCATTAATGCTGATAGAATAAGAAAGTTCTCACCCAAATTAATTTTTTAACCCTTTAGCGCACGCACCCATTTTTGGAACATTAGCTCACGCGCGGGGTCATTTTAACCCCAAACTGTTAAATACTTACTCCTCATTTTATTGGATATTTGTACAGTGAATCCTGTTTAAAACGGACACTAAGAAACGGAATCTTGTCTTAAGCGGAAAAAATATTTGGTCCTGTCCAAAAATATAGAAAGATCCATAGTGCATCCCCTCCATAAAACGGAACCTATCTAAAGCGGAAACGGACAGAATTTCAAAGAAGAATTCGTAATATTTGATTGTTAGAGAACCTGTTCTAATGGACAAAAATCGCACGTTTTCCAAAAGTTCTTTTTATTTCCTTCAGTAAAAAAGTAAAGTTTTGCTGAGGCGAATTTACCTGAAAATGTTTGCATCGAAAATTATTCAACAACCGAATATATAGATGCAAGTGATCTGCAAATTTTGTTGAACAACGATAAAGTTTCCTATATGAGTGCAAAAGAATTCATATCAATAGATGATGATATTTTAATAGAGGTTCCTATTGATAATGTGAATGATATAATTTAAAGGCATACGAACAATCATAGTAGTGATGATGATAATGTAACAACTCTTCATAAATCATATGGATCCGTTTTAAGATATAGTACCTGAACTTGAAAGGTTTGCCATAAGTCAGGGATATGCTGAAATACTTGAACTTTTGAAGAATACCAGAAAATTAACGGAGTGGAGAATTATTCGTTTATTTCTATTTAGTGCGCAACAACAATATTATTAAAATAAAATGCATATAAACATCTAACATTTATATGTTACATAACTTTTATTGTTATTGTGTAATTTTAAAATTTAACTAAATCTTAATTTTAAAATTTGACACTTATTAAAATGGAATTATCGTAATATTTATGTTTTTAAGGTATTTTGTTAATCTTAGAATATACTTTTTTATTACAATCGATTTAATTTAAATAATGATTAGATACATTTGAAATCCTCATATACCTGTTTAAAATGGAATCCTGTTTAAAATGGAATCCTGTTTAAAATGGAATCCTGTTTAAAATGGAATCCTGTTTAAAATGGAATATTTTTCTAGTCCTTTAGAGTCCGTTTAGTACAGGTTTTTCTGTACAAAAATAAAATATGTTCAAAGTATAAGAAAATTTTTTCGTAGAAATAACTTGTATTTAAGACACAAATGCGATTTTGAATATGAAAAAGGAAAGTTGAACTTATCTCCGTTGTTCCATACCTTTTTAGTATTCTTTTCTTGTCTGGTGGGCACGTTCGTACGCTGTCATAACCATAACGTTAAATGAATCCGAAACGCTGGCAAACATACGGGTCAATTTGACCCCACGCCCCCCCCCCCCCTGTAAAAAGGGAGAAACCCCATTTCACAGATTACTGCTGCTCTTATTTTCTTCTAGTTCTCCCCATGAATGTACAGGAAGTAACAGGGGCAAGTGTTCAGAATTTTTTTTTTTAACAGAAGAGAAAGGGTGGGGTCAAAAAGACCCCATGCGTGTGCTGACGTGTTAAAGGGAAAAAAGGAACTGAGAGACTGCATTATGTCTCTTGCACTAGCTGCTTCATGTTCAATGGTTTTAGATAGGAAGAGAATGGCGGCCAATCCACACGATCCAGACTTAACCTCCAGTTATGGGGTTGAGTACTGCTCCTTATTCTACACTTTTGCTTTAGTTAAAGCCATCAAAATTATAGACCACCTGAGATGCTTCCACTCATTACCAGGGGGGATGGATATGCCTAGGAACTATCAACTTCCTTTTAGAACAATAATAACTAACTTCAGTTAAGCAGATGACCAGCTATCCATTTTGTATTTCTTGTGATAAGAATGAATCGAGATTCTATGTTATGTAGAAAATTACGTAATTGTTGCTTTCTTTCAACCCTCCTTTTTGGTGTTTACCAGCAATCTGTATAATTCAAATAATAGTATACTTGAATTCAAAATTTTTCATTCCAAACTTCGACTCTTTAGTTCGAAGTAATATGATTTAAAACAGATTAGTCTCATTTAAAAACAGCCTCGCAATTCAGCTCCAAACCTCCACAAAACCAAATAAGCATTGCTAAGTGTTACAAAGTTTATAACATTTCTATCGGAACTTAGATTTGATTTCACTAGAATGAAAAGCCAGAGTTTTATTCCCCCCCTTCAAAAAAGAAAGGTATAACAACATCTAAAGAAAAGAAGACTATTACGAACTAATAGTGTAAAAGTGAAAATGCCTGTGCTGCACATAGTGTAAATATTTCTTTCTTTTTGTTTATTTTGTTTTTCTTAAATAAAATTCCCGTGTCTTGCCCATCAAACCGTTCAGTGACCGGTCTGGTTGTGGGGGTAAGAGACAGCGTTCTGTTCTATACGTATGTAGGGCCAACGGGAGGAGTTTGGCCCTAGGTGTACGATTTAGCGATCATCAGGCACACAAGCGCAGCGTATCTTCGGTGGAATTGGGTTTCGAACCTGGAACTCTCCGGCAGTCAATCCGGCACCTTACCACTAAGCCACCGCAGCCTCTTCAACGCAGAAATCTCGTACAAGATGTTCAATAATATATTAATTTGATAGTAATACAAAAAGCATTACTTTATTTCTTTAATTAATATTTCATGAAACACACTTTTAAAGTTTTAGTATAGAATATACATATATACACTAACTTAATGGGCAAAACAATGATCTCTAAACAACTCATATTAAATCATTAACACATATTAATAACACATATTTATTTGTTGCTACAAATTCTAAGCAAAATCATGATTTGTATTGAATTGAAAAGTGTTTTTTTGTGAACAACTGGCCCAATATTTTGTACATTTTAAATTTTCTCATAGATAAGACAATGAAGAATAAAATCAGGCTTCTATACGTATATTTGAAAAGATGTATTCACATCCATTTACATATTCACTATAACATATTATGGATATCATAACAATGCTTGTGTGTTGGACACCTGCACATGCGTTTACTCCGTATTATAGTAAGTCATGTGAATTATGTTAAATTTGAATGCAGATGATAGGAATGCCATTGTACAGTTTTGAATATAGAAACGGAATTGATTCTAATGACGAATACATATCGAGTTGATATTAAATATGAATAGCGCATTGTCCATGTGATTAATACGTCGCCTAAAGTTCTGCATGTAACCGTTACGATTCTCTTTACAGCTATTTATTTAGCACATTGATTTTAATAAATAACGACTTAATTAAATTCCATAATTCTTCAACTGTATTTCTAGATTTACCCTTAAATGCCCGATTTCTTAAAAATTGATTTATAAATGTTTTTGACTTTCATTTCTTGAATAAAACATGGAAAAAATACTTTTAAAAATTTTATTCTGTTTTAAATATGGTTTATGGCTAAAAAACAATTTACCACCCAGCGGCAACGGTGGGCTTTAGTTGAGAAAAAAATTTCCTTGATAAAATTTTATAATATTAAACACAGGTGAATTTTAAGAACTAATAATAAGGATAAGGAATTTCCTTCAACATTGTAGAATAAAATATGATATTCTCAAGCGTACAAACAAAGCAGAAAGATGCAGCAAGTGAAAAACATCAATTTATTTTTATTTTTTCATCAGCGTTTAGGCTACCATTTATATGCTGTGAACTGAAAAACTAATTTAATAACATTTCCAGTACGTATGCTATTGGCAACAACAGGCTTTAGAGCTTCAGTCTTATTCTGAAGATTTTAGAAGAGAAAATTAGGTATGTTGCTTAAAGGCAAAACAGGACATTTAGGGGTTAATTAATGCAAGTTTCTGAAATTTGAAGGCACTGTTTCAAAGAGTGTGTAAATGTAAAGAAAATAGTCAATTCATTCATTAGTAGAATTCTAAATATTCTGTATAGCAACAGATTCGGAAACCCTCTGCGCTTTTGCGCATGCGCCGGGCGTCAAAATAGGGGAAAGTGTAGACTGGAAGGGTGATGTTTACATTTTACTGTGCGTGATTTAGCAAAGAATTTCTGAAATGCTCTGATATGACTCGTTGCCTGACACTCTTTTCCGGTGTAAAATCGTCCAAAAGTCGTGGTCTCGTAATCCGTTGCTGAAATGAAATGTTGGAAAAGTTGTGCTACAAAGTTCTATATAATTTTAAATTTCTGAAATTCCAAAAAATATTAATATAATATTTGATAGTAATATAAAATAGCTGTAGACTTAAAAGCTGAAGTAAATTCTGACTGAACTATCAATTGAAATAAAGTAATTTAATTGATTTATTTCAGAAAAAAGAGCTCGTTTGAAAAAATAAATAACATGGGAAATGAAACTTCTATAAACATAACTGCAGACTTTCAAAATTGGCAAGATTTCCTCATATCTTCTTGATATCTCTATTCATTAAAATAAAGTTTATCAAATAATTCAATAACCCTATAATGAAAACTTTGTACGAAATAAACAATTTTTTTAATGTTAAAAAGCATGCTTTATCATCTTGGTGATATATAAACCAGTTTATTTTAAATATCCATTATGTATTTAAAACATTTCAATGAAAAGTAAATTAATATTTCCTTCGAACGAGATAAAACTTCTCATTTTAAGAAAATAAATATTGATATTTGTGTTCCTTAAAGCTTAGTCGGAATTTAATTAATTTTTCAAAATTTTTGTTGTCGAACTTGACTTCCAGTGTCAAATTTGTAGTATCAGTTTCAAACTGTTGTTGTTAGAACATCCTGCGACATGGAGAAATTTAATTCGTTAGAAATATAATCGGATTTTCATTTAAATATCTGTATATCCTCGAAGAGAATGTTTTTTGGTTGTAAGTGACAAAAAAGAAAATCTATTTTTAACTCAATTCGCCAACATTTAAATAAAAATCGCAGAAAAGAGACATGCTTTAAATAATGTGTAATTAGCAGAAATATCATATCATGGATAGTAATTATGTTTGCACATAGCGACTAAAATTTTGGTTTGTATTTAATAAAAAAGATAAAAAAATAATACATTTTAAATCGGCTTAGAAGATTTATAATCAGTTATTTAGAAATCCATACAATTTGATTATTAGTACCATTTTCATTCAATTCGTCCAGATCTTGTGATTTACATGTATTGTTTCGTTTGGTTATCAAATGTAAAAAGTAAGAAACTTTTCTCATTACAAATGAATCCGTGAAATTCTAATATCTAGATGTACTTTGTAAATGGCTTTTTGGATACTTTGTGATATGAAAGATGAACAAATATAACGCAACTTATGAGAGTTTTTCCCTTTTAAAATAATAATAAAGCATAAATTAGATAATCTCAAAATTATCTAAATTATGCTTTATTTTTATAAATTCTTCGCATTAAATTATCATATAAACTCTTTTTCATAATGAATTACACATAGTACTTTACTTCAGTATATTTTTAAATTTTCCAGAAAACCTATCATCGCCAACTTTTAAATGTTTTTGCATTCACAATACATTTGATATTTCATGAAACATTTGTTTTTATAACAGTTATTCTTCAATTGCAGAACGAATTCCTTTAGAGCGGAGCATACACACACCAAACAAAAAACATGAAGTTCGAAGGGAAACAAATTAATTGTCTGAACCCCAATGAGGAGCATAGATTCTGCTTAAAATTATAAAAAAGTTACCATTAAATAGAAAAAAATACATAAAAGTAACAGAAAAGATATTATGATCCTTATATTTTAAAATTTTAACTTTTTTGGTAGAGATGCAAAATTTAGAATAAATTGGTGCAAGGGGCTATGGTTATAATATATAAGCAGGGAAGAATCCCTAATAAATTAAAGATTAAGAAGAAGTATTGAACTGCTTTACAACCTCGTGGGTATAGCTATAATGAGGGTATTTGCCATACTATGATATTTTAATTATCATGACAATATCTATTGATCACCATATTCAAGCTACTATCTAGAAGATGGTCGAGTACCAGATTCATTATGTATTTCCCCCGATTTCCTTCTCTAACTATTATCCAAACTATTTACATTAGCCGATTACCAGTTCAGAAGTTGCTCTTTTGAGATTTTCTTCCTTTTATCGCATTTCGACTATTTTAGGTATATTTAAAAGTACCGGCCTTGCGAATGTTCAAATCTTTTTGGAACAATACTGGTTTAGTTTGCTTTACAATGTATTTTTCTTTAAAAACTTGAAAAAAGCATGTAAAAAATTTACGTTCATTGTATGAAAGGCACGACTGTATGAATCCCTGCATAAAAACCACTCTTTGCAATACGACAGTTTGGGGCAAAACATTTTAATAAAAAAGTTTTATCTTAAGTTTGTTTTTTAAAATTTTTAAGAATGCATGATCAATTACATAATTTTGGCTAATTAGTGGCATAGAAAAATTTGGTGGAAGTTTTTTAAGCTGGATTTCTCTATTAAAGACTTCCAAAATGCAGGTAGCTTTTTTAGACAGCGGATAAACATTTAAGTGGTACCTATTTATACGCATATGGAAGAATTGATCTGAAATATGATTCCAATATGAATACATACTTTAATGAAAATATGTGAATGAATATTACAAACATATATCAACAAGCTTCCATAATGTGCGATAGGAAGTTCCATAAAAGCATCTAGAATTTTATAATTATCTAGCGGTATCAGAACTTGTTTATACTTATGAAAAAATATCTATAATATAAAAACAAAGTATTACATTTCATACATGCATTTATGCATTTTACTTTTATTTACTTATATTTATGATTAAACTTTTCCTTACGGGAGGTTGAACTGTTGTACTAGAAAGTTTTTTACCTTTGAATGCATGTTGGTACAACTGCTGTACCAGACACTATTGAGAACTTCACTCCCCACATTCAAAGGAGTTCTTCTGATTTAAGTCCCCGTAGCCTAAAGGTTAAATAGCATTCTTACACCAGTCATTTATTCTTATGTATATTCATATTTTTACAACCTCATATAATATAAAAAAGAACTATATTTCACGTCCAAATGAAATTTGTCTTTATTTGCTTTTCTGTCCGACATGTTTGATTCAGAATCTGAATCTACATTGAATTTTCACCCCTGAATATCTATTTTGAAGTTTCTAAACGCTATTCATTTCTAAATATGCGTTCATTAGTGTTTTGGAGATGCATAACCACGCTGTCAGAACAGTCAGTGTCGCATTCTGGTGAGTTTCGGAATAGAGACGATCCCTAATTATGCGGCATTCCGCATAGTAACTACGCTGATCCCGAATCTGTTCCGAACGTAATTGAGGCAAATCACTCAACAGGTAGGGGTTACTGAGAGGCAAATCTGAATAGGAGATGTGGACAAGCATTATGCGAATCAAATTGCTACCGGCTGCTTTTATCTACCTTGGTACATGAAATGTTTGGGTGAACCATACTAATGATTTAGAATCGTATATCTTATGGGAAGGTAATTGATGTCTATATATCGATATTTTAGAGTTAATTATTGGAAACTGCTTGCTGTTGTTTAAACAGGGGATTTTGGCTGATTCTAATTCTGAGCTTTCAATGGTCACTTCAGTTTCCCATTAAACGATACTCGTCGCACAATTTTGGCGAAATTTGTTCAAAAATCACCGAATTTTTTATTATTGTTTTAATGTTTATAATGTTCTAAATTGATTAATATAAAAAACACTATATGTTTCTTTAAATTTAACGTATTTCCAAAGATAGATATATAAAGATAAAAATCTTCATTAACTTATCTTATGTTTGGCTTTCCTCGCATCTTTCAAAACACGTTCGAACGGAAAAAATATCCTAAATCCACATATTATTTTTGTATAATCAAATTACAAGCATTGTAATGCCATCTTTGAAGCAACTATGTAAATAAAAATAATACGGGTGCGATAAAATTTCCAAGTCTTTTTATCGCAAAAGCGTAGCCCGCATGAGAGACGGGCAGGGCTTTTTGGCTAAATTTATTATTTGGATTTTTTTCTATTATTAGGCATATTTTCAAGCAGATTGTGAAGCAACATTGCAATAAATAACAACCACTGTTGCAGATTTTCAACTCTAGTTTTCACTGATCAGTAATTGACTTTTATACTGCAGGGAGTTACTGAGGTTCTCATTGAAATTTTACACAGAAGATGAAAGGTCGTTATCTACAAGAAAACCCTAAATCACACTCATTTTCAAAGGATTACAAAATAGTTACGGATATCATAAATTGGGTTGCAAGTTATTTTATTCAAAACGAAGGACTCCTAGAGATATTATTTTGGTTATCCTAAAGTTCTTGATAATTTGGAATAATTTTGACTAACTTGGCAAAACGACATTACTTCCAAATGAATATCTTGGAGAATTATTTCTATGTGATTCTGTATCTGTCCATTAATAATAAAACAAATCTAAAATACAATATTCTAGTAAAAAGAAATTTTGCATAGTGTCTATATACCAATTTTTTAGTTCTTTTTTCAAATTTTCGACCAGGTTCGAAAAGGAAAAGAGGAGCTTTTCCGAGAAAATATTTGGTTTTCTGCAATAAAATATGAAACTACACAATAAAGCACCATACGCGCAAAAATGCTTTAAGGAAAATATCATAAGCCGACCTTTTAGTTACTTCAGTGGCGAATCCAGGATTCTCGTCTGGGGGGGGGGAGGCTGAGGTCATAAAAATTTTGTATCGTCGTGACGAATGTCAAACTTTATGGCTTATGTAAACCAAAACACTTTAACTTTACAGACTTTCCTCACCTGACAATAAGAATAAAAAAGAACACGACAATACTTTCGATAATTTAATAAGGAATACAATGAAATAACGAGAGAAAAAAATATTTTCGACCTCGTCAACGCTACAAGTACAACCAGAATGACTAGAAAAGTAGGACAATTTTCGAGCCTGTCAAGCCAGAAAACAATGTTGTCACGTTTTTATTATTTTTTTTTAAAAAGCGGAATTACGAACAAACAATTGTAGTGATTTTAAATAAAATCAAGAATTCTGGTTTAGCTCGGGGAGGGGCTGCAGTCCGATAGCCCCCTGAATTCGCCACTGAGTTACTTCGCTTACACACATTAACAAATGTATTTACTATGTTTATAGGGTTGTTACTCCATCTTATCAACGTAGTGAATACATTTGTTAATGTGCACGTCATGACAGTTATAATTTAAATATAGTATTGTAAATTTTGTGGCATCTGAGAAAAAATACGGAATAAAACTGATGTTATTGAATAAATTATTTTTTTTATTGTGAAGTCTGGGTAAAGATACGTTTTCAAAAGGCGTAATATTGGGTATAAAAATAAATATTTTTTTATTGTGAAGTCTGGGTGAAGATATGTTTTCAAAAGGCGTAATATTGGTATAAAATTACATATTTTTTATTATTGTGTTTATTCATAGGCGTTTTGCCGCTTCCTCTAACGAAGATAGTTAATGCGTTTCACTATTTTTACAGACTGCTTTACTATTGGATGGATACGTATTAATATTTTCATATTATTTCGCATATACCCTCAGGTTTTTAAATAGCAGTTTTCGATTTTTCGATGGAAGACATCCAAATTATAAAATCAAATATCAAAAGCATCAAATTCATAATGGGAAAAACAGTTTTAGAGTATTTTTTCTGATAATCGAGGATATTGGGTTGTATAACATGTAGGCATTTTTTATCTGACGTTGCGACATTCTTGTGTAGAAATAAGCGAGAAAGTTGAATGAAGAACACTCCCTGTTTTTCAGTAATATAATGAAACCACTTTAAACGACCAGAATTTTACTTCAGAATGTATTCTCATGTTATATTGTTATTGTCATGATTTTTTAAAATAATTTTTAAACATAGTATTAGTTATTTCCTGGCAGTTTATTTTTCAAACAATAAAAGAATTTTGTATATTTATTTTATTTATTTTTAGTGTCTAAAAAAAATGTAAGAACAGAAGAATGTACTACCAACGTATTTTCATAGATTTATATCACATTATATCACATTCGGGACTTATTAAGTATGGAAACTTTGAAGAAACAGTGCTAAATCTCTTAAATAAAAATTACTTGACATAAAATAATTCTAATTCTAATTGAACTCACATTTCTTTCAATGCACATTGGAAAACCACATATTTCTTTCCTAAATGTCTAACGTTTCCTTAGATGGGAAGAATAATAAGAAGAGAAAACTTTTTCCTTTTCGGAAATCACGAATAAAAGCAGCAGTCGATTCGGTTAACAGGAACAAAAACGCGAGATACAAGCTGAGTGCTACGAATTACCGTCACTTATGCGTGAATAGAAGGCGACTCGTTCTAGTCAATTTTACTGAAAGCTTCCTGAACTGTAATCAGCTGTGATATCTCTGTCTCGTAGGGAACTTTTCACTTTTTCTAAATCGATGAATCGTAAATTATGGGTCCTGATAAAAAGTAGGGTGCCTTCGAAGAACCTTAAGAAACCTTATGTTTTCAAATCCTGTCTTTCTTTCAGATACTTCAATGGGAAGCAAAATTAAATACATTTCTACTAACAATAAAAGCGAAAACGTGTGTCCTTGTATGTGTGTTGGGGCTCTACATGACAGATGGTGGGAACTAGAGCTATAATATTTGGCACAAATTTACTTTGGAGGGTGGGTATGTGCACCTCGGAGCGAGTTCTACGAAATTTTAATTAGGAGTTTAATTAATTAAAATTAAGCAAAATTTTTGTGATTTTTGGCGACAGCTGTCAAGAATTGTATTCCACAAAATGATTTTTACATCACCTCAAAATTCAAAACATTATCTCTTTAATGATATTTATGTCGTTTCATCCAATTTTTTTCCCTCAATTTTAACAAGTTTTTAAAAAGATTTTATGCATAATTTCCAACGATACTTTTCATTGCTACAATAAAATTTAAACTGTTTTCATTGTTTATACAAATACTTAATTGCATGCGTCTCTTCCATTTTCAGAAGCTAAAAATGAAGATTCGGCTCATTTTTCCCTATTTTTTTTGGAAATATCGTAATGAAACTTACCTTCACTTTTTCCAATTTTATCAATTTTTTTGTGGAATCTGTAATAAAGTCCTCTAAGATATTCAGCGTGTTAAGAAGCAAGTAAGGGGTCCAAATATCGCAAAAGTTCCTCATATCGCCCACAATGGATTTTTTTAAACTTAAATGGTAAATAGAGGCCACTAATGGAACTATAAAAATGCCCCCTTCAGTAGTTGTTTGATTAAGCCATTTGAACAGATGTTGATTTTTCTTTTTTCTAGGAATTGTAGCTAATTTTCATGTTAGGTGAATTAATAATTATGTGTCATTACTTTTAGTATAATCAGTAAAGTTCAAGTCATAATGTTATATCATTTGAGGGAGTGATAGTGACTATAACTGCCTACATTTTTATGTAGTTTATTTTTTGATTTGCGATCCGATTCCGAAGTGGGATGCCGCCATGTTTGAGGGTTCGATGGTTCCCAATATCGCTCACTTTAG
>BGPR01012356.1:29836-45306 GCA_013235015.1 Araneus ventricosus
AATAATGTGAAATTTGCGTCAATAAAATGTAGTTAGATGAAGCAGAGAGTTACTTGATTCCGTTAGGGATGCTCATATAAATCATGAACAGATTATAGGTGCAATGTTACTAAAAGAACACTGGTTAAACAAACACTATCACAAGTTTAAAATAACTTTGTTAAGAGAACCATGAATATTAAATTCTGCATAAGAGATTCAACTGAAATTAAACGGTATCAATATTCCTGGCGAGCAAGCTGGTCGCCGAAAGCGGCTAGTGTATAGAATAAATAAAAAAATAAGCTTCCAAAGTTATTTTAAAAAATCTACTACAAATCATATTTTTTGTTATATAAATGTGCATGTTTTATAGTATATTTTGTTTGTTTTGTTTATTGATATCAAGTACAGTATTTGCTTATATTATCTAGTAATGTACAATTCCGACTAAAAAGGGCCAGAAGTGAAAAGATTAACCCTTCAACCGGCTGGAACGTAGGAAGTCGCTCTCTGATGACTATTCTAAAACCGGCTCCGTCGCAGAAAGTCGTTCTTCGATTACTACTCCTTAACCGGCTCCGGCGTAGAAAGTTGCTCTCTGTTTATTACCCGAAAACCGGCTTTAATTACCAAAACTCTATTGGGGGTATTATTTTAACTTATTGTAGAAAAGCTAAACAAGATGAAAATAAATACATATAATTTTTATTTTAGATGCCGATGCCAATTGAAATTCCGAAAACTTTTACATCTACACTTTAATCCATCCTATGGTTTTCTTTCAATTTCAAAAGAGGTTTATAATAAAATAAGAAAAAATCTCGCATAAAATAAATATAATACAATTAATATTCAAAAAATAGACATAATTTTTCTAAGTAAATATTCATTTATCTCTGTTAAAGCAAACACTTCGTCTTTAGTTAACTGTATGTTAGCCTTTTTATTAGTTTCGTCAAGTTTATATTTATAAGTTACACAAAATGTTTATTAGAAAATGTGTTACTACTTTTTGAAGCCAGTGCGTCAAAATAGTAAATTCATTTGCACTTTCACTTTTCCATTTATATGTTCATATTAAAGGTTAAGTCAAGTGTCAAGTAAGTAAAAGGATTTTAAATCATTATATAATACGGTATATATTATGGATGTCAGTATGCAATTATTTTTGTTTGGGTTGGTTAGTCTTTTATGGCGCAAGAGCCATATTTGCATGTGCTGCGCCAGTGCAATTATTTCTATATAAACTAATCATTCCTATATTATACACGGCATTTTACATTTTTTATTTGCTTCGGGGAAAGAAAAATGAAATGGTTCGGAGGAAGATTTTTTAAAAAGAATAACAAATATGATAATACATAAATCTGCTATCAGAAAAAAAAAAGAATTTTTTTTCTAATGGCCCATTTTTATCGAAGTATTTAAATATATTTAAATGAGTTACCCGCTATAAAAACATTTCTAGACCCATCAACTCAATGGAATTCTTGCATTTCTTCGATTCGGAAAATACCTTTATAAACATAATGGAATTTTAATACTTTCTGAATGCCTAAATTCCAAAGTGGATTTTAATACACTTATGTTAAGGCAGAAAAGTTCGAAAATAAATATATGTTTTCGAATACAGCATAACGGCGGCAACAAATTTATAAAACCCTCTGTAAAAAGAATTTATTGAATCATTTTTTGAGAAGCAGATCTTCAATATTTGCTGGGACATTTTATCTACGGAAAAGAGATGCCTTTACGGAATAGATTTCCTCACGACCAGTTATATCGGCTTGTGAAGTTTTATATCCAAAAACCATTCATAAAAAATAAACACGTATATTCTACCTCTCATACAGATTGAAAAAGAGCATACTCAGCTTCATATATTCTTTACCTTTTGCCCGTGGCAAAGAGAGGTAAAAATAGCCTCAGATATTCAAGCTGCAAAGAAAAGATAAATTTCAAAAACTTTAAAAGTTTTGTCCAGCGGTCGCATCGATTTTTTTACATATATTATTGTTAAGGAATCTGCAGCCAAGCTTGCAAAATAATTCCTTTAATTGGAAGGATAGAAATTTATTTTTAAATTGATTATTTGAAAGGAATTTTATTTTTAAGAATCTTTATGGGTTAAGCGATTTGAACTGAGATGAAGAATTATATGTTTAGTATGGAATCAATGCCTTTATGTTTATATATCTTTTTTGAGTTTCGGTCCTAAATTGTTCCAAATTGATAATCATCTACTAAAGCTCTCATAAAATATGGATTTATAATTCTTAAGCAATCCTGTTTGGTTATTAAAAGCTCAAAAAAAATTCACATCTCAATTTAAATATCATTTGTGAACAATGCAGCTTAAAATAGATTAAACAAGAAAAATAACATTATATTGATTTTCCAAACCCATTAGGGTTTAATTTTTTAATAAATTTGCAGATACATATTGAAAATTTATCAGCCCCATTTATTCTTTTTTATATACACTATATGCCCAAAAGTATCCGGACACTTGAAGATTTTTACATTTTTTAGAATTTCTCCGGAAAGGTTTAACTGATTGCCTTTAAACTTCAGACATGTAAAGAATAGACAATAACTCACATTTTACATTGAATATTTGGTCCTGAGTGCAATTAGGGGACCGTCTACAAACTGATGAAGACAAAAAAGTTTTTGTCACACCGCGTATCACAGAATACCGATAACAAGATGAAACTTTCAGAAATGGTAATGTTTAATGTACATAATATTTACAGGAATTTTCGTAAACACAGCACAAATATTTGGGAAGATATAAAGGTTTTCTTAAAAAATCTCAAATTTTCCCACCTGTTTTTTGCTTATAACATGCAGAGTTTTCTGTTATATTATACGAAACTTACAAAAAAGATGACAATATGTTAGAGAAGCATTTTGTAAAAATTTGGAAAAGAATGTTTGAATATTGAAGTAATTATGAGTAGTTTTAGTAAATAATGTTTTACTACGCATGCGCGAAACATAGTGTAATTTTTCTTTCACAACTTTAAAGCTAGCTATATAGGGCAACTTATATAAAAATATTCAGTTCAATATCATTAGTATTCAGAAAGATATCGGCATTACAACGAGCAGAATTTTAGCTCCAGTCTAAGAGAAGCTAAAATATGAGGGGTTGTACACAAATTGATATTTTTTAAACTTATATCTTTGAATAGTTATATTGAATTGTATAGTGGCTAGAATTTGGTGAATACCCCTGAAGACTTATCAATTACGTGCATAACTTAAATTCCGGCTAATTAGGCACTATAAATAACAAAAATTTTATTACTTTATTTATATTATTTACATGATCATTAACAAGTTACATATTACAATTATTTTACGGCCAAACGATATTTTTAAATATATTTCTTTTATGGCGAAACGATTTTTTATCTAATTAATTTCTTTTTTTTAAATATTTTAATAATTCTACATATATCTTTTTTTTATTCGTTACGAATATTAGATGTGTTCATGGGTATTCAGCAAATTCTAGCCACTATGCAATTCAATATAATTATTTAAAGATATAAGTTTAAAAAATATCAATTTGTGTACAACCCCTCATCTTATAGCTTCTCTTCGACAGGAGCTAAAATTCTGCTCGTTGTAATGTCGATATCTTTCTGAATACTAACGATATTGAACTGAATATTTTTATATAAGTTGCCCTATATATCTGGCTTTAAATTTGTGAAAGAAAAATTACACTAAGTGTCGCGCATGCGCAGTAAAACATTATTTACTAAAACTACTCATAATTCCTTCAATATTCAAACATTCTTTTCCAACTTTTTACAAAATGCTTCTCTAACATATCGTCATCTTTTCTGTAAGTTTCGTATAATATAACAGAAAACTCTGCATGTTATAAGCAAAAAACAGGTGGGAAAATTTGAGATTTTTTAAGAAAACCTTTATATCTTCCCAAATATTTGTGCTGTGTTTACGAAAATTCCTGTAAATATTATGTACATTATACATTACCAATTCTGAAAGTTTCATCTTGTTATCGGTATTCTGTGACACGCGGTGTGACAAAAACGTTTTTGTCTTCATCAGTTTGTAGACGGTCCCCTAATTGCCCTCAGGACCGAATCTTCAATGTAAAATGTGAATTATTGTCTATTCTTTACACGGCCAAAGTTTAAAGGCAGTCAGTTAAACTATTCTGGAGAAATTCTAAAAAATGTGAAAATCTGCAAGTGTCCGGATACTTTTGGGCATATAGTGTATATTCTTCTATGATACTACAAAAAGATATTTAATAAAACGAGTAAAATACGTTTATATCAAATATTTTCTACTTAATTACAGTAATACTTTTGTAAGTAACATTTAGTTATTAATTAATAAGTAAATAATAATTTGGCATTCATTTTTAATTTAATAAGTGTTAATTTGAGATTATTTAAAGTTTTTGGGGTTAAAATGATTTTTCTCAATATTATTCAGATAAAAATATGTAATCAACGTTCTTCAGGTTTTTGCAAAATTTATTTGTTAAAATGAAAAGGGTGTATCTTTCTATCTAATCCTTCACACCTTCATTTAACTAACGGAACTCAGGTATAAAATTGAGGCTCTATTTTAAAATTCGGTATTATATAACATGATTAACAACTACCTACCTAATAGGATTAACTACTACCTAATAATGTAAAACGTTTAGTGGCATGCAATGCTCAAATATTAAAAGTGTACTATAACAAAAGTGGCACGCAACTCTAATAATCTAAATATGGGATTCACGAAAAGAGGTTGTTAATCGGTATAGACTGTTTTAATGTAATCTGTGAGCCAATTTCAAGAATTAACTGTATTAAAATATTAAATTGATTAATTGAAAAAGTTCGCACTGCATTATTTCAAGGCATGCATTGAATAATATATGAGTATTCCTGAATTGAGATGTATGAGTGTTAAGTGAATGGAAATTGATGATTCATGTTAAACTTATTGGATACATCGAAAACCATCCATCTCAAAACCATCTCCAGCCTAACATTCACGTCTCAAGTATCAGAAAACAGATTCCAGAAAACGGTTAATGAGATATAAATTTATGATTTTCAAACTGTGGTGCGACTTCTTAGGTTACAAATACATGCAAAATTGTAAAACTATTCAACGCTTATCATTGGAAGCGAAATAAGAAAAAATACCTCCTGTTAATACAAAAATAACATATCAAGTTTAAAGCGGTTACAATTCACTGCCTTCTCCTTTTTATGGTAGATGGCGCTACTAGAGCCATCTGGGTTTTTCCCATGATGCCTCTCTTTCTTCTTCTTCTGTGTACTTGTGTTGTGTTGTTGTTGTTCTCTGTCTAGCACCTTTTAATGTACTGTATCGTGGAACTTAGCTATCTAATAAAAATGTTTCCTGAAATTGAATTAATTCTTCAACAGCGGCATTCCACATAAACATGAGTCTCGTCCCTCTACAAGTTTAAAAATAGTTGAATATATGAAAGTTTTACAAAAAATATTTTCATGTTTATCATTTAAAATCAAAATTTATTCCAGAGTGGCACGATTTTCTATCAAATACTACGCAGCTGAAAACCGTTGTCGTAAGTGGTAGGTCAGAACTAAATTAGGTGGATATACATGGTGTTATATCCTTAAAACCAATCAAAACACATACAGGGTGTTTCGTAACTCCACTGACTAACTTCTAGGAGTAACAGTAGACGTCAAGACAAACAATTTTTGCAGTTGAACAAGAGATCTCAAACGGAAAGGGTGACAGCTACATGGGGTTCTTTGCCAGAAAATTAAGTGAAAGGAAAGGACACAAGAGACAAATTGTTAACATAGGTTTAATTGAACAATATTACTCGCAACTTTGCCTTCAAATGACTCATAATTAGTAGATTCCGTATCATGTGAAAGAAAGAGAATAAATCGAGAGGTAGAGGTAGGAAGAGAGATATAAATCTTATGATGGATAATAGGAAATAAGTTCTAGCTTGTTGTTGGACATTGCACAACAGACGCAATTATTACAGGATTAAGCAACGAAGCGGAAATTGAACAGAACACATTAGTAGTGCCACACCATATTTATTAGAAATATGAGTTGCTGATTTCAAAATTTTATTTAACTTATCTTTTCACAGCTACTTATCTTCTTGATATCTTATAATCTATTCTTCGTAAAATAAAATATGCAAAAAGTATTCACCAGACGAATAAAAGGACAATAGGTCTCCGCATGAGTAAAACCATGAAGTTTCCAAAAAGAAGTTTGATTCTGTTTTCATATTAACTTAATTTCATCGTTTTCCTAGAATCGAATCTACCTTATCCGATAATCCGATCCGCCATATATATGAACTAGTTATTTTGAAGTGGAAACATTGATACTAAAAAAATATTCCGAAATATTAAGATAGAAAATAAAATTTAAAGAACATTAACCAGCTATCTTTTTCAACATTTGTATCCTAAATTTTTACCTCATATATAAAAACATCAGACCCCTTAAAACCTTGACAATTACATTCTTTAAATATACGCTATATTTGCACATCAGTAGAAGAATAGGAGTTATTTTCCAAACGCCATTACCCTGGGAACACTAACTACATAAAGAAGCATTGAGGTTGAATGTTTATTTGATGTTTTCAGCGAAATATGCAGCCACATTTGTTGAGAACGAGAAGAAAAAAGATTATATCATCGCAGTAGATGCATTTAATTGAGCACTTTAAAAAATAATAGAAGAAAGAAAATGAGGGAAAAAAGAGTTTTAACAGCCACTAAACACCATAAACTATGGCGCTTCTTAACGCGATATTTTAATGTTACTTTCGAAGTTGTGTAGCAGAGGAGTAACAGACTATCCTAATTAAACGCAGGAAGAAAAGCGAAGTTCTTTTCTGACATTAATATGTTGAATTAACTGGAGCAATTAAGCGTACCACGGCGTAATTACATTGCTGCTAATGTGGGACAGAAGTTGCTTCTGCTATGCGTGGAATGAAGTTGTGGTACTTACGTATTAACGCCACCGAGGCTACAGATTGGCGGTAATGCGCCAATAAAGAGCAATCTTGTTCACAAAAACCGCCAAATTGGCGGCACTTAAAAACAGCCAAATCTGTAGCTGCGGTGGCGTTGGCGACACTTAAAAACCGCCAAATTGGCTTTAATACGTAAGTACAAAAACCGCCAAATTAGCGGCACTTAAAAACCGCCAAATTGGCGTTAATACGTAAGTACCGAAGTTATTTTTGCTATGCGTGGAATGAAGTTGTTTCTGCTGTGCGTGGAATGAAGTTGTTTCTGCTATGCGTGGAATGAAGTTGTTTCTGCTATGCGTGGAATGAAATTGAAGTTGCAATTGAAATAATTTTGCTTTTTATTTTGGATATTTTACGAGCCATTTTACAAAGATCAATTAATGCACGATTTGTCAGACTGGAACTGCATTTTGTTTAATAACTGGGTACGAGTTTTCGTAGTCAGTTCAGACCTTTTTTAAAAATTTGTGTGAACTTCTGCATATCGCAGTAAAATTTAAAAAATAAACACTACGATAGATTCTTTCATTCGATATTGTCGAGTATTTTCATTCGATATTGACGAGTATCATTTTAATTTCTACAAATAACAAGAAGTCGATCTCTGAACCGTGTACTGAATTTGTATTAAAATGGAATCGAATCCTTTTTTAAAAAGCTTTACTGAACTTTGTCTGAAGCTAGTATTATCATGTATTAGCTTATACAGCTATCAATGCAGATTTTATTTGCTGTATAGGAGTCCGGTTTTCAAGCTACCGTGGACGGACCACAGGAAAAAAACATATAAGGAGTATTTGATAAGTAATATAAGAAAGTTTTTGCTGACACTAAAGCCCTGTGTTTTGAAATACACTTATGGCTTATGAATAAAGGAGAGTAACTGATTCATTTTTATAGGTAAGTATTCATGAGATTTGCATCTAAAATTTAGAAGAAAGTAAACAGCATTTCGAAACGTCTTTACGGAGATATTAAATTGCTAATATGCTTCCATACTTCTATTTACTCGCATTTACTTTCGAATTTAATTCAGTGTTTAAAGATCTTCCCATCATTGTTAAGAAACATGCAAGAATACTGCAAGAAAATAATAAATAAAATTTAAAAATTCATTTTCGAAGATAGCTGTAACAGGTATTTAAGTATAGTCTTATCCAGGGTAATTTTTCTGTAACAGTAGACAATAACAAAGCAAACAAGCATACTAGATAGTAGACAAGATAACAAAGACTTCACTTCAGTTTTTACTCCATTTTCAAAATGCTCGCACAAACCTTAATATGAAGACCTTTGACCCCTCCCCCCCGATAGGCGTATTTAACGTGCTTCAAGCCCACATACCAAGTGGAACCAGATCTTGAACTTCGATTTTCTGATCGCCAATAAAGATAGCAAGATGTAAAAAATAATTATATACAAGTAAAAATCCATTATATTAAATATAAAGTAAGCATTAAAATGCAAGCAAAATTGTTTTCATTCATTGGTGCCACATACGTATTAATTAAAAAAATAGACATATATAGGAGCTATGTTAATTCTATGGGTTCCTTGCATGGGATGGGCAGGCGATCATTGACTGACATCCATTAATAATCTCTGTACATCTCTCTTTTTAACTATAAGACTGACATTGCAGTGAAACTAAATTACAGATTATCAACAATATCAGTTTTATCTACGAGCAGTAGCAGTTTGGTCGTATGGACGCTGATTGGAAACCCGATTCCATAAAAGGTTTGCTATATTCGTGGGTTGAAGGCATGTTATATCCATTCATCCCAAAAATAGCCTCCGTAAAGCATTAATCAGACTTATCTGATTTGAATGAATGCATTTAACAACTTTTTCTTTACAACCACTTTCTTTAATAAAAAATAAATCCATTCGTTTAAGTCGAATATTAGCAAAAGTCTCGAAATTTCAAACAATGATTGTACAGATGTTATAGATCTTTTCTGAAATGCTATATTTTCAGAAAGATTCCTTCAGTAAGTAATTGAAATAATTTTCTGCAAGAAATTAATTTTTATACATTCTACTGATTTACAAGTCTATTCTTTTTAACAATTATATTAATCAAAAGGCATAATCTTCCAATGGTTTGAACAGAAGGAAAGCATCTATTATTTCGTGAAAATCAAAGTCTTAAAAAGAAATTTTATATTTTGCTTATCCGTAATCTAATGGTTAATGGTATTCTAATTATTGTCTGTCATAACTCAGCTAAGAAATTTCATAAAAAACTTTTGGTGTCAAAGATTTATTGGTTTTTTTCTCCATAAATTTGTTCTAAAAGCTAAAACTTTGAATTATTTATTAAGAACATCTTCGTATAATGGACAAAAATCAGCAATAAATTCGGAATAAGATGATTGAAATGCTGTTTAGAAAATCAAAGAAATGCAGATAACTAAATAATTAACTAAGCGAAGGCTTTTTAAATTCAGCTATATTCTGTACTCTATTATAAAAATACATATATATATATATATTTTCGAAATAAGATTTCATATTTTGTAAAAATGTAATATTGTGAATCTTTTTCCTATTATAGCTTTCAATCCAAATTCTAAGACTTTCTTCTGCAGCAGAAAAGTATGAAAATCTTGCACAATATGCAAAAATTCATTTTTTTACTTTCAAAAATGCGAAAAGCATTGTGGGAATTTCGATCAATATATATAGCAAGGGAATACTTTTCTGAAATCTTGAATAAAATCTTTTCGAAACTTGAAATGAAACCACAGAAGGACTGCTTGATAAGTAAGATAAAGCAGCTTTTGCTGACTTTAAAGCACGGTGTTTTGAAATACACTAATGGCTTATGAAAAACGGAGGCCAACTGAATGAAACGCTATTTTTAGAGATAAGTATTCGTGAAACGTGCATTTAAACATTTGGAAAAAGTAAATAGCATTTCGAAAGGTTTTTACATGGATATTAAATTACTAATATGCTTTCAATACGTCTATTTTTTCGTATTTATTTTGGAATTTAATTCGATGCTTAAAGATAGGATATATCTTTCCATTAGTATTAAGAAACGTGCATGTCTACTGCAAAATAAATGATTTTTCAACATAGCTGTAACAGTTTTTTCTGTAATAATATACCTTGACAGAATTTCAGCGATACAAAACTAAGGAATGTATTATATTTTTCTTGTTTTTTTTTTACTTCATCAAATACCTATTAACAGCCGAAAAAGTACAAAAGAATACGAAAAGGTATTGTATAAAGTATTATTATTTAAAAAAGTTTTCTTATGTTGTTAAAATTATCGATGGGTACTGATACGGCAGAGTTTTAAGATAAAATCTTTGGAAAGAAACTGAAAATATGGTTTGCTTTAGTTTAGAAATGTTAATATTACATTAGATAATTACATTTTAGAAAAAACGCTAAATGAATGTATATATCTTTCATTAAATAAATATTTCTTTAAATGGAATTGTGTAAATTATGCCTTCAATGTCTCTAATCAGTACAAACAAAACTAACACAATGATTTTCTATTATTCCTTATGAAAACGAGAAAAAATAAGGTAAATTAATAAGTAAGACAACCCTTTGATATTCATGAATAAGGCAATTCCTTGATAACGTGTCTAATTATCTTTGTATCAAATGATGTAAATGTTCCTAATAAGTACTGTTGATCATGCAATTTTAAAAATGTTAGTAATTTAATTACTGAAAATAAAAAATAACATCATACGCATCTGTCATAAATTAGGAAATGACACTTATGTAATCGACCTAGTGGCCTGCTGTTAATGTCTCGCTTTCGATGCCGAAAGGTTCCAGGTACAAAACTCGTTTTTACAAAAGCTGTGCCATGTATGTGAGTCTTCTACACGTTTAATCTGATGTCAAAGATCATCTGACCTCGGTTCAAAATTACGAGGTCTGCCCAAAAAATAGCCATGGAGTTTCTCCAAAACAGGACATAAATACAACTTAACTGTGCCAACTCTAAAATCAAATTTAGCCCTTTTCAAATATACTTCGATTCAAGTGAAATTATTTATGGGAAGTAATTGAGCCATTTTCTTAAATTTCAACATTCCAAACATTTCTAAACTACAGAAATGCATCAGTATCAAAGGACTACTTACAATAAAATAAAGGGGTAATGATTAAGGTATTTGATTTTATGTTTTCTAAATGGAAATGCAAACGAGTAGTTAGTGCTTTATTTTGAAACTTTAGAATCAAAATTTTTTGGTTGACATCAAAATGAATGGAAATGAAAATCTTAAATACTTCTAGAAAAAATTCCTTGGAGGTTTCATGTAAACAATTCTAATAATGTATGATTTGTTGCAACAAAATGCAAAATAAAAACATGCGAAGGAATTCTTAATAATAAAATATTAACCAATAAAATAATTCGATATGATTTAATAAGATATATTTGTTCACATTGGATATAAAAGAAGCTGATATTTTTGCAGGTTTCAGGTCAATATATTGTTCATAATGCCTTATTTCTTGCTTCAAAATAAAATGCCGAAACATGTTAACAAATTCTTAAAACAAACACGTAAACGTTAAAAAAGAGTAGCCATGAAAATAAAAAAATCATTACCATTTGATAAAAAAAGATCATTAATTAAAAGCCGTTCTTACATTTAAAAAAATCTTGTAGTATGTGAAAAGTAATTGAATTTTCTAAGTAGGTTTCATTCAAGAAGTATTACTACGGTATATATTCTAAATTTAATACGATGTTAATGCTAGTAGCATGATCATTATTTAAAATTATTATGAATGACATCCAAATATATCAAAGTGTGTCGTTATTATAGCTTTCAATTTGTCATAGTTGAAATAAAAATGTAAATAGCCTTTGATCAATTCACATTTTTACGATGAAACATGAGAGTTTAGTTTAATAAATTATAATTGTTTTCTTTGTCATATGCAAAATATAAAAAGAAATAATACTGTGAGCTTCAAAATATTTGATCTTTAGATATTGATGAATCATCACATTTTAGAAGTCCGAATTCTAAAGGAACCAATTTTTGTATTATGTCTGTATGTCTATGACTCAAAATCAGGCGAACTGGACGGCTGAAATTTGGTATATTATTTTGTCACTCGAATTACTGTTTATTTTCCGATACGGAAACCCTCCGCACTTTTGCACAGGCGCCTGTCGGCTTTGACTTCGTCAAAATAGAGGTGAGATGAGAGATGAAAGAGGAGATGTTTATTTTTTACTAAGCAAAATACAGATGTTCTGCGCGGTAGTTCTGAAATATTACACAAGTTTCGAATTAAAAAAAATAATGCAATTCAGGAAAAAAATGAATATTAACATTATCTACAGGAAAAACGCGGCTAACAAAGAACTCCTGAAATGCGCTCTTCTGACTCACTGCGTATCACCCCTTCGCGGAGTAAGATGGTCCAAAAGTGATAGTCTCGTGTTTTTGAAATGAACAGAGTAAACCTGTATCAAACTTTAGATCAAAAAGGCTCGTAGTATATATGCATCTATGCATCAAAAATTGTATATTTGAGTCAAAGTTTGAATCACATTCATCAATGAATAGACAGCCTGCCCATTTCTCGATACGTGTAGTGTGAACCAGATAACTCCAAAAATGCGACCAGTTAGGTAAGAGAAATTTCAGATGTGTTCTTGACGTCAGATAGTGAAGGGTACTTTTGTGTTATAGCTGCTCCCGAGATTGAATCGCCAAGCAACCGAGATATATCGACAAGATGGTGATAAAATCTCACCAAAGCGTTTGGACTCCTATAAAACAATATCCTTACATTAGAATCGTGTTACTTTTTTTGTTGAGGTTCTCGAATTCGTATTGGTTTTTTAAAATATTCCTTGTTAAGGGGCAGCTAAGTGGGCACTTGGCATATTTTTTAATTTAAAAAAATATCCTATGGCTAACCATGGAAGCCGTAATCTAGCAGCTTCGCTAGCACACTGAACTTATGAGCTGCGATCTTGGAGTAATCCGAAGGTCGTCAAGTAAGATTAGAGACCACCATAACACATTAGTACTAGTAAAATTTTATTGAAAAATTCATGCTTGATTATTTTCAATATAGGACGCAGTAAAACACTAAATGCGCTATATTATGGAAATATACAAGAACACTGAGGAGACATTGATTTTTACAACATTTTGAGAAATTGAGTTATTTATTTATCAATGTTCCTTCCGCTATTTTCTCCTGATTACACGGACAGACATGCAGATGGAAGGTACTCTTTTACAGATTCTATCCAAAATGTGATTCTTTGATATTCATTATATATTTTCTGCAGAAAAACAATTGTGTTACGTTGACAAAGCACATTGCAGCCTATGTTTGCTTGTGAAAAACTTATTACAACACACGATGTATGAAAAAATTCGAAGAAATTGGTAATTTCACAAAATTATGTATACACAACTCGGTGATTTAGACGCATTATTGGTGCACTACACGCTTCCTTGCACAATTCCATCTTAAACACTGTTAACGTGAAGAAAGTTTTGCAGGGCAGGCTGTTCAAATTGTAACCTGATCATTTCTAGTGCAAGGCTTGAGGTTGAGTATTCAGTTCACTCAAACTGCTGATTTGTATAGCGCAAATTTTAACACCAAAATCTGTCACAATTGCCTCCATTTCATACATGAAGAAAGATGAAAATTTTGGATAACGCCATTCACATCTTGAAGATTTCAAACTCGCAGAATCTTGACGATTTCAAATTCGCAGAATCAGATATCACATCACCTTACCAAAAAACTTGTTGGAGAATCGAACTCTTTCGTATTACAATTCCAACGGAAAAAGAATAATATAAAAATGACAAGCTTCCTGAAGGCCCAAAGGCCCCCAGAAGCCCCAAAGGCCCTGGGCCCGCAGCTGCAACAACCCCAACTACAGGTTTAGCCCATCACAAAAGAAATTCAAATCATAACGGAAAACGATTCTAGTGACAGACGCCAAAACCTGATTACGCCAAATTCTTACGCGAAAACAAGATGGCGAAGAAATAATCCCGTTGAAAAATTTGATTTAAAAAATTAATAAAGTTGAAACCTTAATGGAAACAACAACAAAAGTTAAGACAAATAATAATTAAGTCGAATACAAAGTAAATGATTAAGAAAAATTTAGATATTTAAAGAAACGGCTAAAAATTATCGTTTGAATTTCAAAAATTGTCAAAGTTGCCACAAGAAATGAAAGAAACTTTGCTGGCGAAGAATAAAACAATTAAAAATACTGACAAAGCCGAAAAAAGATGTAGATGCAATTTTTGCAATCTAACAATAAGAAAAATGTAAAATTAGAAAACAGTACTCGCAAAGTTTTTATTAAAAAATCAGTGCTCTTCCACGTGGGCTCCCTTAGTAGGATGAGAGGATCCCCTGAGGATATCCAGCCGGTAGTTCTGTTCCAGCAAAGTGATCGAACATTCGTGCTCCAGCATCTTGTTGGAAGATAACAGTGAGTTGTAAATGCTGAATTTGGGGTACTGCTTAAATTTGCAACATGTCCGGGTAAGTGTTTGCCGTCACAGAAGTCTCAGCAAATAAAAATGGTCCCATGACTGTATCATGTAAAAGAGCACAACTCATTGATTTTTGGACTGTTTCTTCCTACTTCCTGTAGTGCATGGGGACTTTCTGAGCAAATATTCTACAGCTGTGCTTATATTCACTTTGTTTCTCACATGAAATGTTGCTTCTTCTGAAAAAATGATGCGGTTTAGAAAATTGTGTTCATTTTCGATACGAGATAACATCACCGCAGCAAATGCAACACGCTGCAACAGTTTCTGTACAATCTGCATTTTGTATGCATACAGCCTCAGTTTTCATATACGCGCGAAAAATAAAAATTGTTTCCAAAATCTAAGAATTCAACAGTCAATTTTGCCTAATATCGCCAACTTATCGATAATAGATTTTTTAAATCGACTGTTCAAATTAGGGGCATTTGATTCGGACACCCTGTATATCGGAAACACCAAGACTGGATAAGAACTAAATAGAACAAAATAGAAACAACATTATAAAAATACAGTTATTGTGAGTCATATGTATTTTAATTAAATTTTAATAACCACAGAAGGGAGTCTGTATGACATTGTGAAACAGATTTATTATGGTGGTTTGAGCGGAAGGGACCATTTTGTAGTTTTGTAGGGGAAACTGTATTTAGAATAGTTGTGAGGGGGAAAAACCTCGAAAACGAATGAGTGTATGTGGATGATCTAAAAGGCCTATAAAACGAACCTGCAGTAATAATAAGCGATACCATTTATATAAAATTGGGACGACACAGCGCCCTGTACAAGACATACATAAAATCCTTAAAATTTTAGATTCGCAACGAATTGTTGCATTCCAGATTTGGAACAAATCTAGAGACATAGAGATAAGACTTTTATCA
>BGPR01012357.1:0-33159 GCA_013235015.1 Araneus ventricosus
CACATAGTTTTCCCCCTGCTGGCGATGTACCATCCATAGGTGACCTTCCAGTCGATAGTAGTTCAGGGGAAACCATGGATACCGCATGATTGTCCAAGGTTACCTTTTGAAACTATCGATAGTTCCAGTCAATAATTTTAAAAAATATCGACTCCAAATGTGCCTATCGATAGTATTTTCGCTCAGATTAAAACTATCGATTTTTCAGAAAGTCGATCTATCGATTGTTCTTAGATGATAGTTAAAGAAGTTCATTACCATCGATTTGATATAATTGACGGACTACATAGTAACGATTTTACCGATGGTTAAGGAACATACTGCTCTATGTGTATCTATTCCATTATCCCTTTGCAAAAAATATCTGCTCCAATTTTCTATAAGAAACATCATTTCTTGTGAATTAATTCAATTGATTGAAGTTTAAAAGTTTTAATGTAATGTCTATAATTTTGAAACTTACCCCTTATTGGTTCCATTAAATCTGTATGTGTAAATTCCTCACTTAAGCAAGCAAAAAGTTTTCAAAGACAAATTTTTATGATGGGTAAAGTAGAACATTAACTAGTCCTGAATTTTTTTAGGGACCCTGAAATAATTTTTTGCTGTATATTCATAGAGGTGGAATTAAAATTTCTGTTTCTTTTATTTTCAAGGGCTGTTTACCTGAACCTATCCAAATTAATTATCGTCTATTTTTTTTCATGTTCTGGTTTTTTCAGAGCAGTGCATTTTTTTATTTATTTTATTTTATTTATTTTTTTTATTTACCTGACTGGTTCACAAGTCAACTGCTGACCCAAACTTACATTAATATGTTTAGATTATATTACAAATATTATTTCATTGCCATTTTGTTTAAATTTAATTTAAAATTAGATTTTTATGCAAGAAAGAATTAAACCAAATCTCTTGAGGGCGATTAATCTAATTAAATGGTTTTATTATTTTAATTTGTGGCAATATTTGTAAATATAGAGTTTAAATTAAACTCAATCGAAGTTTGGTTGTGGAAACAACTAAAAAAACTTGCACTGCTCTAAAGAGTTCGGACCAGATTTCTGTTTCCATTGGGCTTAATCATCGCTTGGCGGCACATTGAATTTGTCTTCTCTCATCTGCACTTTATACCCTGCTCGCTTTGCAATATAAGTGTTCCCCAATCGTTGAAGTGCGTGAAGATGGTCTAATGCTTATATGTTGGTATAGCAAAGTTGTTCGTGATACTGAGTAATATTTTCATATCGGTAAACCTGTTATTACTAAAGTATCCACAGAAGTTTCATCTTGAAGTTTTGAAATGGACATAAGTGAAGCAACAATTTGGAAGGTTAGTTTTCGTGCAATTATTCTAGTTCGTATTTCAGAAAATGAATTTACCAAACAATTTTTAGTTTCAGAAATATCATTACCAAATAACATAATGGAATATTCCTTATTTCAGTAATTTACCATTCATTATAGAACATAGAACTACAAGGGACATCTCTAGCTAAAGAAAAAAATCTTATTCAATATTCGCTCAATATGAACTTTCTTCTGCTGCTATTTAAATCTGTCAAAAAATTATAATATCTCATAGTTCTTTCTAAAAAAGCAAATGGAAACAAAACTAATTGTTAAAAAAATTATTAAAATTAAAGCTGAACGATTTCCGTTAGTTGGTCATCTGGAACATTAGAATTAAGAGATTACGTGCAATTTTTTTCAATAAAACTGACATCGAAACAAACCGATCAAGGAATACTAATTATAATAAAATTATCTTTACGTCGAAAACGATAAGATATCTGCCTCTCACCCAATCAAAGCACCCGTACTCTGTAAGAATCGACATTGACGATGTCAATGGAACATCTACTTATTGAATGTTGTAGCATTTTGGATCAGAAACGAACGATAAATAGAATTTCGTACATTTCCTGAAAATACAGAAAACGCTGGTAAGTATTATTCCCCCCAATAATAATAAAGGAGAATGTGTGGTTATGTGTTGGCTCTCAGTATACTGCTGGCCTGAGTTCACGAAATTTGGCACAAATGAATTTTGGAGATTGTAACCCGGAAAAATTTTTCGAAATTCCTCCATGTGTTCAAACTGCAAACTCATTATCTGCAAATACAATAATTCGTAGTATTAATTTTATTTAGTTCGTTTAATTTGTCAGGTAAAAGGACTGCAGGTAAACAAACAACATATTCAATCAAGCAACAAAACATTGATGAATTAATATGGAAGAAAAGACATATCACGCAGCAAGACAAGGCTGAGCAAAATCCAAGACAGTTGGTAGTATAATGGCGCAACTGGAACAGCACGCAGCGCCACCAGGCGATCTTCGTGAGCTTCATCATGAAAGTACCTTGAAGCTGGGGTACTCAACGTTACTGAGGGACAGAGAGTGAAGAGTCAGGGAGTTCGCTTGGGTATTCCACAGGATTACTTGGCAAATTAAGACCACTGTAGATCTAACGAATCTGATTGAAGTAGTGAAAAGGGACTATGAAACTGCACAGACATGAAAAAATACTTACAGCGTCACCTAGCAGGAATCTCGAGTTGGCGTCTCTTGTCTTGAAAAACAATAACGTCATGTATCAGAGAAGGAAGTTAAAGCGGTGGATTATATAAAGGGTTTTTTAACTATTATTTTAATACAAGTCGACGTACCACCAAGGGGATTATATGATCTCTGCAAAACCTTTTGGTTGCGCGGACCACCTGTTGTATAAAAAATATTTTTGCGACCCCTAACTAAATGCACAAGTAAAAAAATACTAATATAATAACACATTTATACAGTAGCGGCTCGTGCTGAATCACCGGGGAGTTGCTAGAACGTCAAGTTCTACACTGTGTATTAATTATTTCTGTATGACTTAAATTAGTATCTTTTTAATTAATTTTCAATTGTTTAATAATTAGTTAATTAAAACTTATTATTAGATTTTTGACTTAAAATTATTTTTAATAAAGAAATTTTAATTTAGAAATTGCTATTTTTAACTAATACAATTATTAAGAATTTTTTACTGTTGCTTCTGCTACGTCCCTTACTCTCATTATGAAGATTTAGAGAATCGACTGAACTTGTGAAACAAAATTCATTGAAAGCTGTTAGTTGAAATGAATACATATGTAGGAATAAAGGTATTATTTATAGGTATTAATAATAATATTAAAACCAAATCGGCTCTTTTAGTTTAATTTCGAGCGAAATTTTCGATAACGTTTTCCATAGTACTGGTATGACCATCAAATACATGAAAACGCTCACGGAAAGACAAACAGAATTTCTTTGATGGATTTCTCCCAAAATTTGCTACATTCATAAATTTGGTGCTGAGATCTCATTCCACGTTTCATTTTTCTATCTGTTTCGGATTTTAAATTATTATGTTCATATGAACACGGGAAAAAAACAGTCTAATTTATCTGCAGTAATTTTTTAAACTAATTTTTTTCATTTATCATTACTTATTTCTTCATTTACCTTTATTGTTCATTTTCAAAGTTATTTATTTTCAAATTTTATCTCGTGAAACATTGCTGCGGACCTACCAGAACAATTTTCCAAACATTCTTCTGCAGTGGAAAAACGTTTAAAACGAATCCCTATCTCGTGGGATTGTGAATCGTTATTCCCTATCTCGCTACCTTCCACACAGCTCTCGGCCTAGTTAAATCCCCTCTGGAGAGAAAAGAAGACAAGGATTGCAAAGTAAATGCGCGTGCTCAAGCAGACGAAGTTGGAATAAAGAAAATTTATAGTTCTCAAAGAAGGAAAAGCTTTCTGAGAAGACAGCGTATAGGGAAAATTTTCTGACGTAACCTTGGTTTCTTCAAGCTTTGCAACTCAGATGAAAGCGTTGATAGTTAATTTTATTGATGTATTTCGCTACTACATGCCAAACTAAATAAATAACTGATTTAATTTATGCACTGAAAAAAGCTGGAATCTGCTGTCTCGAAGTCCTTATACACGATCCGCCACTGTATTTATATATTAGACAAGAAGATTTGTGCCCGTCTAAGCTTGGCTTTTAGTTTGCCAATAATATCTCAATATCTCAGATTTGATTGTCACAGATTTACTAACGTAAGGTTTTGAAGGAAATCTCATGTAGATTGCTAGAATGCTTAAGAAATAAAAAGAAAGCATGAAAAACAGAGCTGATGAATAAACTAATACTAACTTTCGTTTTGTGACAATTGTAAAGGTAAAAAGTCATCAGAGGCCGATAATAAATAATTAGAAGTTTAATTAAGATAGAAATAATTGAATCACGCTCATGGCAGTGCACTCACATCTCTGTGTAGAACTGACAACAACCGACGCTTAAAACAAGCATTGCCAAACTGCACAAGTAAAATACATGCAGTTATGTTTGACATACAAATAACAAAACATAAACAAGGGAGTAAGTGTGATTACTCTCAACAACAATAACACTGCTGTGCTTCAACTTGACATCCACAAAAATAAAGAGATTGATTTACAATATACTGTCATTGTTGCTGATGAATAAGTTCACGGAACTCTGAAAAGAATGCAAGGCGTTTTTGCTTTTCTTCTTGAGTCAGAACAGTGGAATAAAGAGAACTTAAAATTACGGGAACGCTCTTTCAAAGATAAGGGAAATTCATTTCCCTTCTCAAAACCCGCAAGGACTCCGAACCACTCTCCGAATTCTAAGACCCCCTCTTACCCAAGACCTCTGGGTGAGTAACTCCACGCTGCGGGTGTGATAGGCTCTGGTGTGATTGGCATGTAACCACGCCCACTTCCCTGAGCGTTAGTGACTTCGGACGATGATTATATTACAGATGCACGTATATGTCAGCAATTCAGTGACGAATTCAGGATTCGGGTCGGGGGGCTGAGGTCATAAAAATTTTGTATCGTAGTGACGAATGTCAAACCTCATGGCATATGTAAACCAAAACACTTTAATTTTAGAGACTTTCCTCAACTGACAATAAGAATCATAAAGAAATCTACATACTTACGATAATTTATTAAAAAATACAATGAAATAACAAATCAAAAAATGTTTTCGACCGCGTCAACGTTACAAGCACAAATGGGATTTCTAGAAAAGTAGGAATATTTTCGAGCCTGTCAAGCCAGATAGCAATGTTGTCACAATTTTACTATTATTTCTTTAATGGAAATTAAGAACAAACAGTTGTAGTGATTTTAATTAAAATCAATAATTTTGGTTTATCTCTGTGGGGGAGCTGATAGCCCCCTGGATTCGCCACTGCAGGAATTAATAAAGCTTACTGCAAAAGAATTAAAAATCTATTGTTTATTAATCAGAAAAAGGAAACGACGACTCCTGAAGCTTCCCAGACTTCAACTCTTGAATAGCGTTCCGCGGATCACTAATACGCCATCCAAGGCTCACAAGTGGTTCGCGGTCCATAGGTTGGGAACCGCTGCTTTAGACGATGAGCGGATTCGCTTGTTAAAAGACTGGCCCATCAGTTTTACGACAATAAAATGTAGCAGTAAAGGGGGAAAAACAAAACATTGGTCATCTACGAAATATGTTCTTTTGCCATCCCTCTTCTTAGGCTTACAATCTTCATACGAATAGTGTTGTCATCACTTCTTTCGCTTTATCGTGTCCCCCGAGAGCAATAAAAACCTGATTGCTTGCGGTGGCTTCGACCTTGCACAGTGGAAACTGTATGTTTTGTGATAGAAAACTTTTTTTTGTTCGGCTCAGAAAAGGTGCAGGAAGCAAACTAGAGCTCGTTCTTTCTCTTCTTGCTCTCTCTCATACACAATCAGGGGTCTCATTCTGTTTAATTCGTAAGGGGGACCACTTTCCATCGGGAAATATGACAACATGGCCAAATCACAACTGCACAGTGTCCTCATTGTTTCTTGCGAAGCGACTAGGGGGCACGGCCTTCTAGTTCTTTATAAAATTTCTTGTTATTGCATTTTGACATTCTTTAGGTTGTTTCTAAGAGCTATATCGCTACTTTTCACAAAAAAAAGACCAAAGCAAGAAACTGGTTTTATTTCAGTTTCGAATGATGCAAGTCCAAGCTTTAGTTAAGGCCGCAGTGATAGAATCTTGGTTTCGGATTCGTAGAGTCAGGGGTTCTAGACCAGATTCCATCAATGGTTCGTCATGTAATAGGGCTTAGAGTGCGCTAAATCATTTGGAATCAAATGTTCTTCAGCAGTTATGATGTGGAAGTGTGGAGAGCGGGGTATCGACTTAGTTGTTATCTCATCAATGTTCAATATTTCTAAGTCTATTACGAACTTGACCCTCGGGTACTTACACAACAGGGCTTTAACCGAACTAAACTACACCTAGTTTAAATTCACACTGTTGTTCTTATCTTGTAGAATATTTTTCTGTGTGGAAGTTTGGAGCGAGAGTGGCTGCTCGGTTGTCAACCTTGTCATCTGAGTGCGGTTCAAAATTTCGAGTTTCGTCCCAAAATAGCCCTCATATTTCTTTTTAAAAAACGGAGTGTTGATATAACTAAACTGAACTTAGAATATATTTTATTGCGTGCTTATAACTTTAAATCCTAAGTCACTATTTCGATTTGCAAATAAAACAAAGAAAAATCATTCTTAACTATATAATGTCTTTAGAGAGTTAAAAAAATCCCTAACACTCTCGAGTTCCTGTGAGCAGTATGATGAACACATCTCTAGTTTCATCTTTCCCATTAAATAACATTTCCTTAACTATAAATATTAAAATGCAGACAGGATCTGACTATACAGCTGCATAAATTCACGAGAAATATATAGTTGTAATTGAACTGCTTTTGATGATAGACACTGAGATAAATAGGTGCAAGCCAATCAAAGGAAAAATTTTGACTCACAATATTTTTTGTTTCGCAACTAGTGTGTGCAGCTGTGGATATGAAGCATTAATTGGCTGTTGTTATCCAAGATAAAATAATGTCCTCTGAATGGACAAAATAACAGACCTGATTCCATAATTTTATTCCTTGAAATTTAGAACTGTGCTTTGAAAATTTAATCTAATTCAGATTTTCAACTCTGGTACGTCAAAGAAATCGATTTAATTAGTCGTTTGAAGGAGAACTTCAAAAAATTTAAAGAAATGTAACTTAAATTTTCCTTTCAAGAACACTGTTGACACATGCTTTCACTGGAAGAGAATGTATCTAGCCTATTTAAAAACTTATATTATTATTAAACGCTTCTATTTCATTTGACTTCTTTCATATCTGTAAAGGTGGAAATTTGTAATCGAATTTTAACTTCTTTTTAAACATTCTGGAGCTTTCAAATTTGGTACAATCTCGTATTTTCGATGAATATACACTATTTTAAAGCCTTGAGAACTGAATTATCATTAAATCGACTGATCTCATTATATTTGGATTCTATACGCTTGGCGCCACCTAGTAGCGAATTGCAGAAACGATTGATTTCAAGATTTGCTACTTTACATAATAAGATTAAAAATTATTTACAAAATCTATGATAAAAGATTTATAGAATAATGATTTAAAGACTAAAAAGTAAAAAAATTAAAATAGAAAAATCTGCTTTTTAGTACACTATTAAAAGATTTAAAAAATTTATTAAAAGTGTGTAAAAAAAGTTTTTTCATTAAATCTATTCTAAAATTGTTTTAATAACTTTTCTGTGAACAGGTGATTCCCTGTCAACTCACAGTGGAGCGCATTTCTACACCGTCGATCATCCCAACCAACCAAAAGTATCCAAACCCGAATGGATAAGATCTGGTGGCTGGTGGCTCCACCACATCATGACCACCAGTCTGAATGGTCTGAACATCCTTTCGAAGGACAAAGTCCAGACAATGGAAGGCATCACCTGGTTGACTTTTGGAGGTTTCCAAAATTCCTTGGCATCTACTGAAATCAAAGTACGGCCAAAGAAGTTTAAATTGCATGGGAAAGAAAAGGCATTGTCTGATGTATAAGAACATACCAGCAATGTACCCGTCTCGTTGTCCAGAGATTTTCTTATGAAAAACTTGTGACATACATGAAACGGAAGAATGTCATGCAAGAAAGATGATGTTTACTATTGTTCTTTCTCTGACGACTGAAACTCTAATAAAATAATGCACGAAGTATAATAATTTTCTTTAATTTGTTTATACTACAGCAAAACTTCTCTAAACGACCACCACTATTTTTTTTTATTTCCCACGCCAACGCATCGTACCTAAAGGGTGTAGAGCTTGCCACGAGTCGGTGGGGAAAAAATTCGATACATACAGAATACAAATAATTGTACAATAATAATAATGCAATATTTAAATGAAGGACTACCCCTATTTTTTTTATTTCCCACGCCAACGCATCGTACCTAAAGGTTGTAGATCATGCCACGAGTCGGTAGGAAAAAATTACGATATATATATATATATATATATATATATAATTATTTTTCAAAAATTTTTTTTTCAGATTTCTCCTGGAAAAAGTAAAGTGACAAATTCTGGTGAAACCAAATGACAAATCAGATGCATCAATGAAAGAAAAAGATGAAATGCTTCAGGATCACTTTTTTCCGTGGTCAACTAAACCAGCTCTTTAATGTAAACATATGCACCGGCACAGGAGAATTTCCAAGAGTTCACTGGTAAAGAAGTAGGTCTTGTTATTAACAATCTTAAGAAAGGTAAAGCGCCAGGCCTGCACCGCTTGCATTATAGAATTTGGACACACATTTTTGGTTTTAATCAAAAATTTTAAACTACTGCTTTTAACATATGTTTCAGATTTAATTACTTCCCAAGATCGCTTAGGAATACCAGGGTAATTTTCCTGCAAAAATATGGCAAAGTCCTGAGCTATGTAATGCCTACCGACGATGATTGAAAATGTGTCCTAGGATGTGGACGAAGATATTTTAAATTGTTCTGTACACCCAATGGGGTTTTATGTAAATTTTGTATAGATATGCTTTTAATCTTTTGTTTTATGTTTTCCCTCTAGCCTGTGAAAGGCCTTATACCCTTTTTCGTAGGCTGGGCCGGGGCGGGCTGTAATAATAATAAAAAGATGAAAAAATTGTAGAAACGTTCTTGAAACAGCTCGATTTTTGTCCCCCAGCTTAGAGCGTCTCGGCACTGTTTATTTTGCGACTACGCCATTGGACATGATGCTAAGAGGGTAAGCCATTACGTAAGTCACAAAAGATAAGAAAAAAATAATTTACCATGATTACCACTTGGAAATAATTTTATTTTTCAAATAATCTCCACCAATGCTGATGCAATTATCCCATCGTTTCATCAGCGCCCCAATTGGAGCTGCATAAAATTCTTTAGGTTGCTGTCTCATCCACAGTAGGACTTCGTGCTGAACGTCGTCATCATCTCATCGTCAGATGAAAATCCCTTGGGGCTATGTCTGATTGGTCAGTCCGATGGATAAAGAAGGTAAGATTAAACACGCCAATTTCAAAGCGAAATTGATGGAATTTAAAGGAACTTGTGTTCAGTACCAAGATTGTGAACAAACAAAGAAAAAATTTATCTTCAATTTTTTAAATACTGAACACAACCATCTAACTTTCAAATTTGTAATCATAATATTCTTCGGAATTATCCTGAAATCAATTTCATTACAGACGAAAAGTTTAATGAATCATCCTTTTTTCTGCACTAAACTACAAAAGAAAAAAAAATTGTCCATTGGAGACAAAATTCGGTGTCATTGTCAAACATATGAAATGAAATATTTGCATCTCTTAATGAAAATAATATTTCCCATACAAATATATAATTTTCACCTTACTTGCACGTAATTTTATCAAAAAATTCAAAAAAATAAATTGCTGCTAAAATCAATTATTTTCTTCATATATACATGAAACATCGTTTCAACTAATGTTGTGCGCAGCGTAATCCAATGAAGAAGCAGTTTTTGGCGAATGGAGATCAGTTTATTTTATTCCATCATGCTTTAATCGATAGGTTTCAGAAAATTTAAATATTTCCGAGAAATATCAAGCCATGTTTACACAGACGCAAAGTGCTGCCACCGGCAACGTATTAAGGTGCGTATACACTTGCGAACAGAAGCCGAATAGAACAGTTTGTGAACAGATGCTCGCAGGTGTAGACGGGTTTTTTTATTCGCCGAGAACGGTAAGGGTTCAGTTGGCGCGAAGCCAACAACTGTCGGCATATCGAAGAATTCAAAGAGATTCGCTATTGTTGTTGATATGAGTTAATGTGCTGTTCGCTGGACCACTCGAATCTGCTTCTAACTTGAAAGGTCATATTTAGATAGGCGTGTGCTTCTTGGGAGTTTTTTTGCAGTTTCTCTTGTAATTAAAAAAATGGAGTGGACAGAACTAAACGTGTTCATATAAATAGAATTTTACAGAAATTAGGCTTTTCTCTCGTATCCTAACCAAAAGGACCGTTGTAGAAAAAAACTTAAAAGAAGGTTTCTCGACAGAAAAAGGTGAGGAAATAAAAGTGTCAGTGGTCCAGTGTAAGAAAAAGATTATATTCTTGCTTCCACCGGTGCGAAAAACAGAGAATAAAGAATTCCATAGGAAAAGGAAAATATAACTTATAAACTTATAAAATATAAAGAATACAAATGTTATATATTTTTTAAACAATTTTAGTGTTTCATTCTTGACTACAATTGTTTACAACATCAACTTTATATAATAAGTTTTCAATTGCTAGTCATCTTGGTTAAAGGAACTAATTCCGTATACATATTTATTTAAAATTTCCCCATTGTTGTTTGATGAGATTAAAAAATATGAATTTTATATAAAAATCGAAATTTATGCAAACAATGACGAACTTTTTCTGTGCCTTTCTTTTGGGATAGAACATTTTAATATTAAAAATTTTAAACTAAATATCTACGCATGGTGAAATTTTCCTTGAACCCATGAACACTTCTAACAATAGTAACGAATAAAAATATATATATTTGGAGAATTATTAAAATATTTTAAGAAAAGGAATTAATTAGATAAAAAAATCGTTTAGTCATAAAAAGAATTATATTCAAAAATATCGTTTGGCCGTAAAATTGTAACAATATGTTACTTCTTAATATTCATGTAAATAATTTAATTAAAGTAATAAAATTTTTGTTATTTATAGTGCCTAATTAGCTGGAATTTAAGTTATGCACGTAACTGATAGGTTTTCATGGGTATTCAGCAAATTCTAACCACGATACATTTCAACATAACTATTCAAAGATATAAGTTTAAAAAATATCAATGTACAACTCCTCATCTTTTAGCTTCTCTTAAATGGGAGCTAAAATTCTGCTCGTTATAATGCCGATATCTTTCTGAATACTAATGATATTGAACAGATTTTTTCCCATATTTTGTCGTATATATTTGGCTTTACAGTTGTGAAAGAAAAATTACGTTATGTTTCGCGCATGAGCAGTAAAACGTTATTTACTAAAAATACTCATATTTCCTGTAATATTCAAACCTTTTTTCCAACTTTATAAACTTTATACGCAATTCTTCTTTAACATATTGTCATTTTTTCTGTAAGTTTTGTGTAATATAACAGAAATCTCTGCATGTTATAAGCAAAAAACAGGAGGGAAAATTTGGGATTTTTTAAAAAAACCTTTATATCTTTCCTAGCATTTGTGCTGAGTTTACGAAAATTCCAATACACATTACACATTACCATTTCTAAAAGTTTCAGGATGTTATCAGTATTCTGTGAAGCGCGATGGGCCAAAAACGGTTTCGTCTTCATTAGTTTGCAGACGGTCCCCTAATTGCCCTCAGGACCAAAATTTGAAAGTAAAATATGAGTTACAATCTGTTCTTCACATGGTCGAAGTTTAAAGGCAGTCAGTTAAAAATTTCCGGAGAAATTCTAAAAAATGTGAAAATCTGAAAGTATCCTGATACTTTTCGGCATACAGTGTATATCCGCATATATTCACTTTTTTATGTCACATCCAGTCCGTACCAAATGACAATAATGATAATTTTCAGTTACCAGCCCAGACGTAAAAATCCAGGCTTTTTATTAAAGAAAGCGTTAAACGAAGTCTCCGATCGTTATGCGAAATTTTTAAAATTATATATCGAAATGTTTATAATATTAAAAGTGGTAAAAGATATTTCACATTTTTTTCAAATCCTTATTTACTATTTACGTAAAGGCTATATCTCATTTTGACTAGAAACTTATTTCCAACCTTTATAAAGCTATGTGAAAACTTAATTTTTTCCACATTTAAGTAAAGGGTGGGCAAAAAAGTTAGTAAATATTTCAAGTAACCATAAAAATAATCGATTGTAAAATTTGTTACAAGATAATCATTTCATGCGCACTGGTGGTTATATTTTTCTTCCTATAGTTAACATTTAATGCAAAAACTCCCCGTCACGCAGCATTATAAGAACCAACTCGTCGAAAATATGCAAATCAAATGTTAAAAAGAAATCTGCATTATACAGCAAGTCAGTTAACATATAGAATTTCTGCCTTCCAAGTAGCTGAGCAGGGCACAGTGGCGAATGTAGGTTATAATTTTTTGGGGGGGAGGCAATATTACCAAGCTTACACTTATTTGCCCTTGTTTTTTTTTATTTATTTTTTAAAGTAAACTATCATTCCATGATTAAGGATAATTTTCAAGGGGTTTTAAACAAAGTGTTTGGACTAAACTATCTAGTTATAATTTTTTTTTATGTTTTCAGTTTATTTTTATAACTGAACTGAACTAATTCTTTATTATATGATAGTGCGCTGTTTTATAACACGCGCGTATTGAACATTTAATTGTATTCCCGTTAATATTATTTTCCTCGCTTCCCTTGCTTTTTTACTTACTTAATGTGTTAGCTTTTTAATAAAGATTTTTTTTTGCTCTGGTCCCGACAAAAGTAAATTTTATACAAAGGAAAAGAATGTTGGTTTATTATTATTGAGCTATAAATACGGTGTCATAAAGTGAGTACATAAAAAAAGTGTGCCTTTTTATGTAAAGTTTACAAAACGAAGTTCAGATTTCTTGGTATATTAGCAAACTTATCAAGAACTTCTTCATCTCTTAGTTTAATGTCTCTATGGATCGAAAGCAATGCTAGTCCATTAAGCCTAATTTCCGATGTGGTATTTCTTAAGTAAGTCTTCAATCTTTTTAAACTTGAGAAGCTTCTTTCCATGGTTGCAACAGAAACAGGCACAACTGCAAGACACAACAGTAATTTCAAGAGAATAGAAATGTTGGGGAAGAAAGTCTTGTCACATTTTATTAGAGAACTAATGGCTGTTTTGGGAAGATTTTCAGATTTTTCCTGACTCCACTTTTCTTTCCACGACATAAACTCACTTTGCACGACCTCTTTATGTGACAAATATTCTTCGTAGAAATTGAAAGCAAGTTCCAATGAATAGAAATCTGTTTTGGTACAAAATTATGGAAGGATGTGTTGTAAGGATGCAACTGTTTCCTTGTGAGATTCAAAGCTTTCATTCAGTGAATTACAAAAATCATCAAGGTAAAGTACATAAACAGCTCGTCGATAGTATTATTCTTCTGTGCTGTCAGGGACGTTGTTGCGGACTCTTTGAAGGCGATAAACTCTTGGAATCTCTTCTTTAATGTCGAGCTTTGCAGCGATTTCCTTTACTTCAGCATACAGGGTTTTAAGTTGTCATTGGCATTTACCCTTTGTTTCGATAGCAGATCTAGGACACTTGAAACATTTGCTATGACTTGAGAGAAAGATCTATGTTTTTTCTGATAAGATAGTTATCAGTAACTATCAGAATAACTTCTCAGATAAGTTATGTGTAGTTGACAGCATCCGGCTCAGAACAAAAAGATTGACAAGAAATTGAAATTGACTGATAGAACTACTTAGAGCATGTGCCATAGGTGCTGAGTCACCTGATTCTTCTTCTATTTTCAAAAGAGAAAGAAGGATTAGTTCTAAAATATCTTTTAAATAAAAACACCGAGTCGTGCCTTTCCACCCATCGTGTTTCATATAGTGTTCAGGACAACAGTCAGATATCAATGATTTCAATATTTCAGTTCTTTAGGCTGACATATGAAAGAATCTGCAGACTTCTTTGATAACGCCCATGCATTTTCTTATAGAAGGAATGTTACTTGCATCCGACAAACACAAATTTAGACTATGTGAAGAACAATGGAGACAAGGCTAGAGGTAGTTTTTCTTTGATAGAAGCTTGTACCCCTCTGAATTGCCCTCTCATCGTGGCAGCACCATCGTATCCTTGGCCTCTCATTTTCTTTAAGTCAAGCCCTAAAATTGACAAGGTCTCTAACACAGTGTTAGCTAAGCCTGCACCAGTAACGTCATAAACGGGGACAAAAGTTAGGAAATCTTCTCTAATTTTGTATTTTTGGTCTTCAACATACCGTACACAAAGAGAAAACTGTTCTATTTGGCTAATGCCAGTGGTTTCATTTGCCAAGACGGAATAAAAAATAGACTTCCTGACATTTCTCACAATTTGAGATTGTATTAAATGACCAAACGTGTTAATGAGCTCGTTTTGAATAAAAGAACTTATGAACATGCTCCTCCCACCACTGCTCATTGATTAGTCTTGAAGGTCATTATCTCTACTGTTAGCTCTGTATCTCAGGAGTGATCGAAAATTTCCGTCATTTTTTCTCGCTCTTCTAAGCCTATTCGTCTACCATCACGATGACTTCTTATTGCTATTTGTTGCCCTCCGCAAAATCTTATAGTTTGTATTATAGGTATTTACAGTATTTTTTTCAGTATTTTTCTGTTTTTTCAATAACCAATCTTTTTTGAGAATTGACTTGATTAATAACACTCTCAGTTTCTTTCTAACAATGGAATTTGTGTTTTCAGCAATCAAGACTGATTTTTTTTATGATATGTGCAAGTTTCATGTTTACGAAACTTTTTCTTGACTTTCTTCAATTTACTAAAAGCCTGTGTTACTAATGCCCCTATTACTTTGTGATCTCCTTTCCCTACATTTTTGGAATGCGCAAATATTACGCAATATTTACAAAAAAGATCCGGATTTTTCTTCAGAATAAGCTAACCACTCGAGTTCTTCTAGCCATTTCATTTGAAAAGATCTAGTGTGGTTTGAAATAGAACTACTAAAAGTAGAAGGAAATTTGTATACAGGTTGAAGTTTCCAAACATTTTCTACTAGAGAAATTTTTTCTTCATGTGTTAACGAACGAACGGAATTGCTTTGACAATAGTTTCCAATATCATAGAATTTTTTTTTACTTGGTTGAAATCCTCCGCAACTGAAACTGGATCAACGGTACTCGTATTTGCGACACCAGAAGAAACATTGTTACTGGCACAGTCAACTTCAGCACTGTCACTAACAGGCCTATTTACACTCTGGTGTTTTGCAAAAAAGTTTTAAATAGGAGCTTGTCTCTTCATTATGAATGCAGTTGACTTAATAACACATTAAGATTCCAGAATAGCAAAATGCAGATGATCGCAGATACACAGCTATTGAAGAAGCTCACTAACTCAATAAACAGAGCTATAGATAAAACAACTTGACAGACAAGCAGAGAAAAAGTCAACACACGAACTAACCGCATAAGAATGAACTAACTCCTATTGCCGGTCGCCCACTTATATAGGATCAGTTGGCGCGCTTGGCGACCTTCTGTAATATTCCAGAATCTTCAAACCTATTCGAGATTTCGACTCTTCACTATTGCCAATTTAGTTTTCTTGACAAATTTGGCGCCAAAGTTAAATTTTGCGAACAAAAAACGTTATTTAGTGAAATTATCCTTGGTATGATATAGTTCAAAACAAGACTACGCCTTCATTATACGCCCATATTTTAAATTCACCAGCCGAATAATAACTACTTATTACATTAAATTTGTTTCTGATTTCGGGAGGGGCCTGGGTCCCATGGGCCCCCATATATACGTTCGTGGCAAGGCACAAATTCTGCCCGACGCACTTTTATTTTCACCAGTCTTTACGAACTCACCGCGTACATTCACCGCGGCCTTAGATATTGAATATGCTCAAGCTTTTCCAATCACAGCTTCGTCATACTACGGCTTCTGGAGAGAGGAAAACCTTTTGTTATCATCTCCTACATTCAAGTATTTTCACATCAACATAGTACATATGTTATTAATACTGAATAAGATTTTACGGTGAAATGGGATCCATCAAATGACCTGTTGACAATTTAATCACTTGGAATACAGATGACAGGTCTTAAAAAATGTTAAGTACACCAGACAAAAGTTAATGTAGCCAAACATTTTGATATTAATCTTGAATCAATGTAGGTCGATTTGCGAAGTTTTTGACAGCGTATGGTTAAGAAAATGGAAATCCTAGAGGGTTAATAAACCTTGTTAAGCAATTTTAAGAAACGCGCTCTGAAGCATCGGGCGCCTTTCGGAGTATCACGCCCAGCTAATATCCACTCATATCTTGAGGCCTTCGATGGCGTTGAGACGTCTCTGCAGTATATTGTTTCTTGTAGTGGAGGCAGTGGCGGGTACTTATGGCAGTAATTTAAAAAAAAAATGTTGACATTGTTATTCATTTTATCTATATTTTTATTCAAATATATCAGCGACGCCTATCGGCAAATACTAGCATGCATTTTTTCGTGCCCTTCCCATCACTGGAGAAAAACCCATTTCCTTAAAACGCATACCTCAGAAATCTTTTTTAAACCAGACTAATTTTCGATTTCTATGTATTATTTTATCACTGTTACTTTTTTACTTCGGTCTCTGACCAGTAGTTTTCTGTAAACAACGCTAGTTCAACTATCGATAGTAACGATACTTTTCTTCCCGGCGATGCAATCGATAGTTGTTCTTCCGGTCGATAGTTTTGAAACTTTCGATAGTATGGATCGTTCCGGCCGATAGTTTTATAACTATCGACTGAAAATTCGCCTATAGATAGTATTGCCCAGGAAAAAACTATCGATAGTTTACAAAAAGTCGATTCTATCGATTGTTTCAGTCGCTGGTTAAGAAAACCTGGTACTATCGACTTGGTTTCGATAGTACGATAGTCTATCGATGTTTAAGGAACATTACTGCCCAGTGTATTCATTCATTAGCTTTTCCAGAAGGGATATCTTCAATTTAATAAGGAACTACTAATTTCGTGTGAGTTAATTAATTGATTGGAATTGATTAAAATGTTTTAGCATAAATGTCTATAATTTTAAAACCGCTCCTGTATTGGTTCCATTTCTAAATCTGTATGAATTCCTGATTTACATAGGTGTGTTTGCAGAGGCAAATTATGTGATAGGTTAAGTAGGCAACTAACTAGAGTTACCTCAATTTTGGGGGACCAAGAGATAATTTTTGATGTATTTCCAGAGGAATTAAATTTTGTGCTTTCTTTTTATTTTCAAGGGCTGTTTATTCGTACTCATTCAAATTAAAATCAAGTATCGTTTAAATTATTTTTTTCATGTTTTTACATTTGCTTGCAGAACAGTGCAGTTTTTAAATTTTAAATTTCTTATTAATTTTTACAGTTAATTTACCGGTTCACAATTCAAGAGAGTACACAAACTTTGCATTAACATATTTAAATTGTATTTAATTTTTGGGGATTTGTTACCATTTTGTTTAAAATTACTTTTAACTTAAAATTACGTGTTTTTTTACAATTCTTTTCATTGTGCACTTTTTAGCACTAGGAAAGGTTCATCATGAAACAGTCATCTTTCAATATCCACGGGGTCTACACGAAGCAGGAACATTTATTGATATCGACTAAATGAAACATTACTTCAACTATTGTGGGTTACTCCAATGAAGAGGCAGTCTTTGGCGAATGAAGATTAATTTAATTTATTCAATCATACTTTAATCGATAGGTTTCAGATTATTTTAAATATTTCGGAGAAGTGTCAAGCCGTGGTTAAAGTATAAACAGACGCAAAAGTTGTCACCGGCGTCGTATTAAACAAAGATAAATGTTACGTCGGAGCGGCGTGCTGTGTTGTCGGCTTACATGTTGGAATCAAAAAGGTCTGATAGGAATGTGCAGAAAGTTGAAGTTTTCAGAAAAGATATTTTTCCTGGAAGACTCGCAACTGAAAGTGAAAGAAGAATTGCTCTTATTCCGATGGAAGTAGAGATACTTAAAAAGGGTATCGTTAAAATTAATTGAAGAAAGCAGGCCGGGAAAAGAGTAAACAGGACTATCAATTTCTTTCACTTCGATTGCTGTTCTTATTCTTTTGCTGTATCGGATACAACTGATATTCCAATCTTAAATTTTTAAACTACTAATATTGTAACATCCACGTTTCTACATCACATCCGTAAAAACTGACAATAACACTGATTTTAAATTACTAGGTTGGATATAAAAATCTAAGCTTTATTTTAAAAGAAAAGATCATGTAACGATGATTTGATGTGGAAGGTTTAAAATATTATATATTCTATAATAATAAAAAAGTCAAAACTTCTTTAAAATATTACCAAATCTTTACTTATAACTATTATAAAAATTATTTTTGTTAATTCTGAAAATACGGTGAAAGCGATCCCAATTTTCTCCCTATAAGTTGTCCTGTTTTTTTAATTATAGAAGATTTTTAATTTTAATTAATAATTTTTCTCACCTTGAATTAACATAACAGTTGAAAATATGTAACAATACTAACAATAAGTTAAGATTTTCGATAGTAATAGCGAAAGATAAATTAACATTTTTGAAAATTATTTTTATTATGAAGTCATTACATGAGAATAAATCTTTTATAATTAGGGAAAACAAAGAAATAATGTATATTTTGTCAGATTATTCCAACTCATATGCATTTTAAAATGTTAATGCAATTGCACAAAGATAAAAAGAAATCATTATTTCATATACACAAGCGATAAATTTTTTTTAATTATTACAAAATTGAAATTAATTTTAAAATTTGATAAAAATTTTGAAAAACATTTTAAACATGCAGTTCTCATCTCGAGGTATCTTGAATACAAAATAATATGCAGATATGATCTATTCATTCCTAACATATCTGTTATAATACCCAAATTCTAATAAATCAAAACCAAAGAAGATATGCGGAGTATGGAATAATAAAACTTCCCTTTATCCTTACCAAAGATCCAACATGGCGTCATTTAGATTGGATTTCGTTGGAAATGGGGGACAGGAATAATTAATTTCAATTTCCACAATAAAGGGCGCTGCTATCATTTATCAAGCGCAGGCGTTAATCCTCTGTATGTCCTCTTTCTTAATCGCATCTAGAATAATAAATTACTTAAATCTTCTTAACAACCAGAAAATCACCCTTCATGGTATGACCGGTTAAAATTACCTCTTCATTCGAGAGATTTCCCGTCAAATTTCACGTGTTTAAAGACATATATATGCGAGAGAGATGCTTAACATTGTTTGAAAACAAATAAAAGAAACATATGTTTTATGACTTGAAATATTTTTAATTACTTATTATTTCTTATTTCTTTATTCAAAAAACCTCTTGGTAAAAAAAATTCCGTGTGAAATATTTTCGTTGTTTGACAATTTTATTATAATTCAATAACCCTGAAATTTTCAGCTTGTCAAACGTAAATCAAAATTTAAAATTTCAAAGGAATTCTTTGTTGAAATCATAATCAAAACAAATAACTTCTCTGCTTGTCAAGTGTCGCCAAAAAATATTATCAATTTATGTCGTCACGATTGCAATAAATAATCAGACGCATCGTGGCTTCCAAACTATATCACCCGAATGATATACCTCTGATGTGATTTACTACTTTCTATTAAAAAACGGAAATTAATTTGAAATATATGATTAATATCATTTAAAACTTTTCGGGAACTATCGATAACAGCGAGATAAATTTTATATCAATCGACAGGAAATTTTATTTCACTATTTGAAAGCTATTAAATTTGAAATTAGAACGACAATTACTTTATTAAATTTTAAATTACTGAAATTTAGGTGTTCTAATAATGAAATATTGCTGTTTAACGACTCGCAGTGCTATGGCGCGAATTTTATTGTTGGTGAGGTCGCAGCGTTACCGGATCAGTGAGAGACAGATCTGGACTATTATATTAGTAATGATATTTTAGTCAAACATGGAGATTTGGTGAAAAGTGAACAGGTTGTTTAATGGAGCCCATAGCCTTAATGAGATTTTAATTTCCGGTACTGACGTTGTAGTTCTGTTCAGCTTCTTCTTGCTTCAGTGGGCTGTGAGGAGACCAGGGAAAAGTAGCAAATAGTACTTGGATTTTCTTATTCATCTGCTGTACCGCAAACTACCAATAATCGCATTTTAGGACTTTCAGCCTCGCATATTGAAACATTCATTTTTTCATGCCACTTCCGTACCTAACGATATTAACTTTCATTTTCAGTTACCAGCCCAGACATAAAAATCCAGGCTTTTTATAAGAACAAAGATGTGATAACAACACCGAAGTTGTTGGTTCAACTTTCTAAAATTATAAATTGAAATATTTGCAATTTTAAGAGTGGTAACTTTTATTATTTAATTTCTTCCACATTTTTTAAAATCTTGATAACTAATTAAGAAAATGTTATATCTTATTTTGACTAGAAGCTTATTTACTCCCGCTTGTAAACCTACGTGAACACTCAATTTTTTCACATTTAAATACAGGTTGGGCAATAAAAATCCGCAAATGTTTCAAGAAACCAGAAAAAAACAATCGGATTGTAAAATTGGGTGTGGGATAATCATTTCATGCGCACTGGTGGTTTTATTTTTCTTCGTATAGTTAAAATTTAATACAAATTCTCCCCGTCAGGTAACATTATATGAACCAATTGAGCAGAAAAAATGGAAATTAAAAAAAACCTGCATTATATAGCAATTCACATAACTTTGCTGCCTTCCGGCAACTGAGTAATGCACATCTTCTGCCCGACGAAATCTTATTTTCACCAGTCTACGAACTCGCTTACGTTCACCGCGCCCTTAGATGACGAACATGCTCCAGATTTTCCAGTCGCAGCTACGTCATACTAGGGCTTCTGGACAGAAGAAAACATTTTGTCATCATCTCCTACATTCAAGTATTTTCATATCATCAAGTCAAATATGTAATTACTGCTGAAAAAGACTCTAAGGTGCCATGGGCTCCATCAAATGACGTGTTGCAATTTAATCACTGGGAATATTAGGTGGCGAGCCTCAAAAAATGTAAAGAACTCCGGAAAAAATTTCAGTAGCGAAACATTTTTTATATTAATTTTGAATGAATGCAGATTCATTCGCGGAATTTTTGAAAGCGTAATGTTAAAAAATTAAAAACCTGCTCTGTTAATAAACCTAGTTCAGCGGATTCAAGAAACGCGATCTTTATCATCGGGCGCTTTTCGGAATATAACGCTCAGCTAATTTCCTTTCTTATCTTGTGGCCGTCGCTGGCGTTGTGACTTCTCTGCAGTGTATTGTTTCGTGTGGTGGAGGCCGCGCCGAATACTTGCGGCTGTAATTTTAAAAAATGTTGATATTGTCATTCATTTCAGTTACATTTTCATTCGATTATATCAGCGCTACCTATCGGTGAATCTTTGCATGCATTTTTTTCGTTGTCTTCCGCTCAACGGAAAAAAACTGATGTCCATAGAACGCATACCTCTGAAATCTTTTAGAACCTGATTAATTTTCGATTTTGATGTATTATTTTTTTGAGGGGGAAGTTACATTTCCACTTCGGTTTCTCTCAGCAATGTTCTTTAAACATCGATGGTTGAACTATCGGTAGTTTTCTCCCCGGCGATACCATCGATAGGTGCTTTTCCATTCGATAGTTCAGAAGCTATCGATACTATTGATAGTTCCAGTCGATTGTTTGAGTCGATAGTTTTGAAACTATCGATAGTTCCAGTCGATAATTTTAAAACTATCGACTGAAAATACGCCTATCAATGGTGTTGCCCAGGAGTATACTATCCATAGTTTTCAAAAAGTCGATTCTATCGATTGTTTCTGTCTATAGTTCCGAAAACCCGATACTATCGACTTGGCTTCGACAGTCTATCGATGTTCAAGGAACATTACTGCCCAGTGTATCCATTCATTATACATTTGCATACATTTGCTCAATTTTCATAAGGGACTACTCATTTCTTGTGTATTAGTTTATTGAATATAATTGTAGAAAAAGTGTTAGCATAAATATCTATAATTTTGAAAACTGCTCCTGTATTGGTTCCATTTCTAAAGCTGTATGAATGAGTTAATTCCTGATTTACAAAGGTGTTTTTGCAGAGGCCAATTATGTGATAGGTTAAGTAGGCAACTAACTAGAGTCACAACAATTTTAGGGACATCGAAATAATTTTTGCAGTATTTTCAGAGGAATTATATTTTATGTTTTCTTTTTATTTTCAAGGGCTGTATACTCGAACTCATTCAAATTAAAATTAATTATCCTTTAATTTGTTTTTCATGTTCTTAAATTTTTTTGCTGAACAGTGCATTTTTTTATTTTATTTATTTATTTTTTGCATTTACGTGACCGGTTCACAAGTCAACAGCCGACGCAAACCTTACATTAATACATATAGATTGTATTAAAAATTTTGAGTTTTGTTACCATTTTGTTTATAATGACTTTTAATTTAAAATTACAGGATTTTTTTATGCAAGAGAATTAAACCAAATCTCTTGCTTGTGACCTTCCATTAAATGCTTTGTTATTTTAATTTGTAGCAATGTTTGTAAGATAGAGGTTAAATTAAACTCAATCGGAAGCTTGGTTGTGGAAAGGATCGGGAACCGAAACGTGCACTGCCTATGAAACCTGAAAAGGATTATGCTCTATTGGGCTTAATCCTGGTCTTGTTATGAAACAATGGAATTTGTTTTCTCACATCTGCGCTTCTACCTGTGCTTTTTCTATATAAGTTCCCAAATCGTTGCAAAGTGCGTGAAGATGGCTTTTATTATATGTTGGTATAGCAAAAAGTTGTTAAATTTACTGAGTAATATTTTCATATCTTGTAAATTATTACTAAAGTATCTAATAAAGTTTAAGATCTTGAAGTTTGATTTGAAATTGACATAAATGAAGCAACACTTTGGAGAAAACTAGTTTCTGTGCAATTTTCTCTTAGTTAGCATTGTGAAACTGAATTTTTTCCAAACAATTTTTAGATTCATAGAAATACTATTACCAACATACTGAGGACTATTCCTTATTTCTGTAATATTACCCACATTTTATTATAGAACATAGAACTACAAGGAACGTCTCTAGCTAAAGAAGCAATATTTTCAATTTTCGCTTAATAGCGTAATTTAAATCTTTGAATGCAAATTATAATATCTCTTAGTTTCTAAAAGCAAATGAAACAAAGCTAAATTGCTGAAAAATTATTAAAATTAAAGTTGAACGGATTTCCATCGTTTTTTGTCATCTGGAATATTAGGAAATAAGAGATTACACAAATTTTTTTCTTAAACAAAGAAACTGATATTTAGAAACAAAAAAACATGAATATTATTTATATTAAAATTACCTTTAATGTTTCAGGAAACGACAAGATATTCGCTCTCACCAATCAAGGCCAGTACTCTGTGAGATTCGACATGACGGATGTCAAAGGAACATATGCATTTGCTGAATACAAAGTATTTTGGATCGAAAACGAAGAAAACCAATACAAATTGCACATTTCGAAATGCACTGGAAATGCTGTTAAGTATTATCTCTACTAATAATAAAGGGGAAAGTGTGTGGTTCTGTGTTGGCTCTCTACAGTACAGACTGCTGGCCCGAGATCTATGAAATTTGGCAGAAATGAATTTTGGAGAGTGCCAATGTGCACCTCTTAGAAATTTTTCGAAATTTCTCCATGTGTTCAAACTTCGCAAACTCTAATATTCTGAAATACACAATTGGTATTAATTTCATTTAGTTCGCTTACTTGTCAGTAAAGGACTCGCAGGCAATAAACATCATACTCCAATCATAAGCAACAAAAACATTTATTAACGTGAACATAGAAGACAAGACACGTATCACAATCCAAGAGAGTTACAATATAAGTGACCTGGAACAGCGGGCAGCGCCATCAGGCGACATTCGTGAGCTCCAGTTACAATACCATGAAGGGGTGACCAGCGTTACTGAGGACAGAGAGATAGGCAGAGTCAGGAGTTCACTCAGAGGTGTTTATTCCATGGTTATTACTTATAAATTGATTACTGTAGATCTTGACGAATTTCGGATTAGTTAGTAAAAAGGACTATGATATACGCGATGAAAATACTTACAGCGTCACCTAACAGCGAAATTCAGAGTTAGCGTTCTTATCTTGAAAAACAATAACAAGGACGTGAACAGATACGGAAATAAAGTAGATTATAAAGGTTTTTTTATTTTAATACACGTCGACCCACTCACTAAGGGATTAGAGAAGCCATTCCCAAACTTTTTGGTTGCGCTGATCACCTGATGCATAAAAAATATTTTTGCAGCCCCCTAACTAAATGCACAAGCAAAAAAAACTAATATATAATACATTTATACTGTAGCGGCTCGTGTTAAATCACCGGGCAGTTGCTACAACGTCAAGTTCTACACTGTATATTAATTATTTCTGTATGACTTAAATTAGTACCTTTTTAATTAATTTTCAATTGTTTAATAATTAGTTAATTAAAACTTATTATTAGATTTTTGACTTCAAATTATTTTTACTAAACAAATTTTAATTTAGAAATTGCTATTTTTTAAACTAATACAATTATTAAGATTTTTTAAATTATTTTTTACTGTTGCTTCTGCCACGTCCCTTACTCTCATTATGTTAATTTAGAGAATCGATTGAACTTGTGAAACAAAATTCATTGAAAGCTGTTAGTTGAAATAAATACATATGTAGGAATAAATGTATTATTTATAGATATTAATAAAAAACATTAAACCGAAATCGGCGCTTTAATTTTATTTCGAGCGAAATTTTCAATACATTTTCCACGGTATTGTTATGACCATCAAATGACATGAAAACGCCCACGGACAGACAAACAGAATTTCTTTTATGGATTTCGCCCAAAATTTGCTACATTCATAACTTTGGTGCTGAGATCTCATCCCACTTTTCATTTCTCTATCTGTTTCGGATTTTAAGTTATTATGTTCATATGAACACGAGAAGAAAACATTCTAATTTATCTGCAATAATTTTTAAACTTATTTTTAAAAATATCATTATTTATTTCTTCATTTACCTTTATTATTCATTTTCAAAGATATTTATTTTCAAATTTTTTCTCGTGAAACATTGCTGCGGACCTACCAGAACAATGTTCCAAACATTCTACTGCAGTGAAAAAACGTTTAAAACGAATCCCTATCTCGCGGGAATATGAATCGTTTTATTCCCTATCTCGCTACATTTCACACAGCTCTCGGCCTGCTTAAATCCCGACTGGAAAGAAAAGAAGACAACGATTGCAAAGTAAACGCGCATGCAAAAGCAGATGAAGTTGGAACAAAGAAAATTTATAGTCCTCGAAGAGGGAAAAGCTTTCTGAGAAGACAGCGGATAGGGAAAATTTTCTGAAGTCACCTTGGTTTTTCTCCAGCTTTTCGGCTCAGCTGAAAGCGTTGATAGTTAATTTTATTGATGGATTTCGATATTACATGCAAAACAAAATAAAAAACTGATTTACGGAACGGAAACAGTTTCATTACGGACCTAGATAGCACGTAAGTTTGCAGCAAGTTTGATTTTGACTTGATATTCCCTTGTCATGGCAAAATTTGACGCACTATATTATATATTTCACTATTATAACAGTGCTGCAACAATGAATTATTAAAGTAAAAAGCTAACAATGTCAGATAATATGAAGGAAATCGAAGTTTAGCATGAAAAATGTGAAGTAATTAATTTTTTTAGCTCTCGAAAAAAAGCGCGTGTTTGCAGAACGTAGCAGTTTAGAGAGGCCGAAACGTAGAGAGTTTGAGGATTTTAAATGACTGATTTAATTTACGCACTGAAAAAAGCTGGAATCTGCAGTCCCGAAGTCCCTATACGCGATCCGCCACTGTATTTACATATTATACAAGGAGATTTGTGCACGTCTAACACGGGCTTTTAGATTACCAATAATATTTCAGATTTGATTATCACAGATTTACTAACGAATGTTTCTGAAGAAAATCTCATAAAAACAGAACTGATGAGTCAACTGACACTAACTTTCGTTTTGTGTCGATAACAGTGCTGTGTTTCAAATTTACTTTCACAAAAAAAAAGAGATGGATTTAGAATATCCTAACTTTGTTGCTGATGAATAAGTTCACGGAATTCTGAAAAAAAATTCAGGGCGTTTTTGCTTTTCTTCTTGAGTTAGACCAGTGGACTAGATAACTCAAAATTACGAGAACGCTCTTTCAAAGATAAGGGAAATTCACTTCCCTTCTCAAACCCCGCAAGGACTACGAACCACTCTCCGAATTCTAAGACCTCCCTATTCCCTAAATCCTCTAGCGGAACTACGCCACGCTGCGGGTGTGATTGGCACGTAGCCACGCCCACTTTCCAGAGCGTTAATGACTTCGGACGATGATTATATTATGCACAGTATACGTATATGATGCACGCATGTCAGCATTTCAGTGGCGAATCCAGGATTCGGGTAGGGGGGTGTTTGCTGAGGTCATAAAAATTTTGTATCGTAGTGACGAATGTTAAACCTCATGGCATATGTAAACCAAAGCACTTTAACTTTACACTTTCCTCACCTGACAATAAGAATCATGAAGAACACTACAATACTTTCGATAATTTAATGAAAAATACAATGGAATAACTAGACATAAAATGTTTTCGACTGCGCCAACGCTACAAGTACAAGTGGGATGTCTAGAAAAGTAGGAAAATTTCCGAGCCTGGCAAGCCAGATAGCAATGTTGTCACGTTTTTACTATTATTTCTTTTATGAAAATTAAGAACAAACACTTGTAGTGATTTTAATTAAAATCAATAATTTTGGTTCATCTCTGTGGGGGAGCTGATAGTTCCCTGGATTCGCCACTCCAGGAATTAGTAAAGCTTACTGCAAAAGAATTAAAAATCCATTGTTTATTAATCAGAAAAAAACAAATGACGACTCCTGAAGCTTCCCAGACTTCAACTCTTGAATAGCGTTCCTCGGCTCACTAATACGCCATCCAAGGCTCACAAGTGGGCCGCGGTCCATAGGTTGGGAACCGCTGCTTTAGACGATGAGCGGATTCGCTTGTTAAAAGACTGGCCCATCAGTTTTACGACAATAAAATGTAGCAGTAAAGGGGGAAAAACAAAACATTGGTCATCTACGAAATACGTTCTTTTGCCATCCTTCTTCTTAGGCCTGCAATCTTCATACGAATAGGGTTGTCATCACTTCTTTCGCTTTATCGCGTCCTCCGAGGGCAATAAAAACCTGATTGCTTGCGGTGGCTTCGATCTTGCACAGTAGAAACTGTATGTTAGTGATAGAAAACTTTTTGTTTATTCAGCTTAGAAAAGGTGCAGGAAGCAAACTTGAGCTCGTCCTTCCTCTTCTCGCTCTGTCTCATACACAAGTAGGGGTCCCATTCTGTTTAATGCGTAAGGGGGACCACTTTCTATCGTGAAATATGACAACATGGCCAGATCGCAACTGCACAGTGTCCTCATTGTTTCGAGCGAAGCGACCAAGGGGTACCGCCTTCTAGTACTTTATAAAATTTATTGTTATTGCATTTTAACATATTTTTAAGTTGTTTCTAAGAGCTATATCGCTACTTTTCACAAACAAAAAGACCGAAGCAGAAGACTGGTTTTATTCCAGTTTAAAATGATGCAGGTCCAAGCTTTAATTAAGGCCTCAATTGTAGAATCTTGGTTTCGGATTCGTAGAGTCAGGGGTTCTAGACCAGATTCCATCATTGGTTCGTCATGTAATAGGGCTTAGAGTGCGCTAAATCATTTGGAATCAAATGTTATTCAACTGTTATGATGTGGAAGTGTGGAGAGCGGGTATCGACTTAGTTGTTATCTCATCAAGGTTCAATATTTCTAAGTCCATTACGAACATGACCCTCGGGTACTTTCAAAACAGGACTTTAACCTAACTAAACTACACCTAGCTTAAATTCACACTTTTAATCTTATCTTTTAGAATATATTTAGGTGTGGAAGTTTCGAGAGGGAGTGGCTGCTCAGGTGTTGACCTTGTCATCTGACTGCGGTTCAAAATTTCGAGGTCCGTCCAAAATAGCCATCATGTTACTTTAAAAATACCGGGGTGTTAACATAACTAATCTAAACTAAGCTTATGATATTTCTCATTGCATGCTTACAAGTTTAAATCCTAAGTCATTATTTCGATTAGTAAATAAAATTAAAAAAAAACATTCTTAACTATAATAATGATTTTAGAGAGTTAAAAAAATCCCTAACACTCTCAGGTTCCTGTGAGCAATATGATGAACACATCTCTAGTTTCATCTTTCCCATTAAACAATATTTCCTTAAAGATGAATATTAAAATACAGACAGGATCTGACTAAACAGCTGCAAAAATACACGAGAAATATATACTTGTAATTGAACTGCTTTTGATGATGAACACTGAGATAAATAGGCGCAATCCAATTAAAGGAAAAATTTTGACTCACAATATATAACTCACAACTAGTGTGCGCAGCTGTGGATATGAAGCATTAATTGGCTGTTGTTATTCAAGATAAAATAATGTCCTCTGAATGAACAAAATAACAGACCTGATTATAGAATTTTATTCCTTGAAATTTAGAACTGTGCTTTGAAAATTTAATCTAATTCAGATTTTCAACTCTGGTACGTCAAAGAAATCTATTTATTTAGTCGTTTGAAGGAGAATGTCAAAAAATGTAAAGAAATGCAACTTCAGTTTTTCTTTCAAGATCACTGTTGGCACATGCTTTCACTGGAAGAAAATGTATCTAGCCTATTGACATACTTGTATTATTATTAAACGCTTCTATTTAATTTGACTTCTTTCATGTCTGTAAAGGTGGAAATTTGTAATCGAATTTTAACTTATTTTTTAAACAATCTGGAGCTTTCAAATTTGGTACACTCTCGTATTTTTGATGAATATACACCATTTTAAAGCCTTGAGAACTGAATTATCATTTAATCAACTGATCTCATTAAATTTTGCTTCGACACGCTTGGCGCCACCTGGTAGCGAATTGCAGAAACGATTGATTTCAAGATTTGCTACTTTACATAATAAGATTAAAAATTATTTACAAAATCTGTGATAAAAGATTTATGGAATAATGAATTAAAGACTAAAAGGTAAAATAAAAAATAAAATAGAAAAATCTGCTTTTTAGTACACTATTAAAAGCTTAAAAAATTTATTAAAAGTTTGTTAAAATTTTTTTATTAAATTTATTCTAAAATTGTTTTAATAACTTTTCTGTTAACAGGCGATTCCCTGTCAACTCACAGTGGATCGCATTTCTACACCGTCGATCATCCCAACCAACCAAAAGAATCCAAACCCGAATGGATAAGATCAGGTGGTTGGTGGCTCAACCACATCATGACCACCAGTCTGAATGGCCTGAACATCCTTTCGACGGACAAAGTCCAGTCAATGGAGGGCATCACCTGGTTGACTTTTGGAGGTTTCCAAAATTCCTTGGCATCTACTGAAATCAAAGTACGGCCAAAGAAGTATAAAATGCATGCGAAAGAGAAGGCATTGTCTGATGTTTAAGAACATAGCAGCAATGTACCCGTCTCGTTGGCCGGTGTTTTTCTTATGAAAAACTTGTGAGATACATGAAACGGAACAATGTCATGCAAGAAACATGATGTTTATTACTGTTCTTTCACTGATGACTGAAATTCTAATAAAATAATGCACAAAGTATAATAATTTTCTTTAATTTCTTTATACTACAAAAAAACTTCTCTAAACGTTTTTCTTAATAGAACAAAATGGAACAGAAAGTATTTTAAAATCGAGTTTTTATGGATATCAGCAATATTTAGAAGTTTCAGTTACTCTGAAAATTCATTAATTTCATTTTAACAGTACAGTTGCCATTAAATGTGTGTTTCATACTTGCTAAGTGATAAGCTGTGAATAAATTCACATCATTTTCTTAAAAGTGGTCAAAAATAAGTACTTCAATGACTAAATGAAACAATATTGCCGATTATAACATTCTCAAAATATCTGGTGCCCAACACTCTTTTGAATAGTTCCTTTTAAATATTAATAAATAGCCATAGATTTCTCAATGTTTCCTGTATCACTTTTATGAATTCAAGTTTCAAAGCACCATTACTTGTTTTATCAAACTGTCAACTATTAACATCCAAATTGAAGTGAAAACTTCTAGAAGATCAATTTTTCTAATGTTTAAATATATGAATAAAAATTTGGATGGAAATTTAGTCCTAATTTATTCACAAATTAGCTTCATTTAAATCAAACAGCTCTTTAAAAAAATTGATTCATTTAGAGTTAATGAACATGGAAGACTAATCTCGCATTATTTCGAAATTATTTCAATTCTAGTCAAAATAACCTCTCATCTCTGCCCCAAACCACAATATATTATATGTTTGTTCAACAGTTGTTAATTTTAATAAACTAGGAATTTTTTCTTTCAATTATCATTGCTACTAATTTTTAAAGATCACCAAGATGACGGACATTAATTTCATGTATTCTTGAACCAGAACCAATTCCAAAACTTGAGATCCACTTTCAAAGATAAGTGGGGGGGGCGGGGGATACCCAAAATAGTCATTTTTGTACCCCTTGAATTAAAACCAATAACAGTACACAGTAACAGTAAAATTTTTGGGAAGTCTGCTTTTATGACGGGGAGTCGATTCAGCGAAAACAATTGATAGGGGTAATGGGATTATTCCGAAATAGCTGTTAATTAAGTACATGAATTAACTTGTTTAATCAGTTTTTTTTTATCTGTATAAACCTGTCGTCTTGATCCATTAACATCGACACTAGTTTTGTGAAGACCCGATACTAAATTCCCGAGGTACAGAGGTGTCCCATTTTTTTTTTTGACTTCTGCACAAGTGCGGTACAGTTCAAGCTCGATGGAGAAGAAGGTAAGATTAAACACGCCACTTCCAAAGAAAAAGTGACGGAATTTAAAGGAGCTTGTGTTCACTACCAAGAGAGGTGAAAAGTACATTTTCAAAAAAGAAAAACATTTGACTTCATTTTTTTAAATATTGAACACAACCATCTCAGCTTTCAAATTTGTAATCATAATATTCTTCGGAATTATCCTCAAATCAATTTGATTACGGACGAAATGTTTAATGAAACATCCTTTTTTATGCACCAAAAGAAACAAATTGTTCATCATAGAGAAAATTCGGTGCCATTGTCAAACATATGGAATGAAATATTTGCAGTTTTCAATGCAAATGATATTTCCCATACGAATGTATAATTTTCTCCTTACTTGCACGGAATTTTATAAAAACATTCAAAAAATAAATTGTTACTAAAATGAATTTTTTCTTCATATATGCATGAAACATCATTTCAACAAATGTTGTGTGCAGGTTAATCCAATGAAGAAGCAGTCTTTAGCAAATGAAGATCAGTACTAGATTACTTGTTTAATACACTGTACAAGTAAATATTTCCGTTATGCTCTTTTAAATTTTACTGTATAATAAAGTTACCTACTCGATTCATTCAAGTGTAAATTCAATAATTCTCTAAATTAATAGCATTGAATTTATTGTCTTCCATGCTCTTCTTCTTGCTGAGTTCAACGCGCTTCCAAAGACATTCTCCTCCCTCCCATTAAGAATCCTCCCTCTATCACCGAGTTAATGACTAATGGGTTCAAAGTGTACGGTGTTCGCCGCAATCTTATGGAACTAGATGCATTCGTAATGAGAATAATTTATTCCAACACCCTGGGAGACTAAACAAAAACTTCGTATTTCGACGCGAAACGTATGCAAAAGTGATCCAAGTCATAAGTTTTCAACAACGTCTCCCGAAGCCCTTTCAAAAACTCCACTCCGCTATAGAGGAATGACGGATTCCAAGCCCGTTCGTCCATTTCTATGGAACGAAATCTGTTTGACCTGTAAAATTTCCTCAAACACGCAGCGAATCGTAAACTAACTGTTTTAATCATGTCCTGTTCGTCAAGTGTATACGTACCTTTAAACAAAAAAAAATGTTACGCCGATGCGGCGTGCTGTTGCTGTCGGCATACATGTTGGAATTGAAAAGGGCAGACGGAATGCGCAGAAAGTTTAAGAATCCAGAAAGGCGGATTTTCCCGGAAGTCTCGTGACTCGAAGTGAAAGTAAAAGTGCGCCTATTACGATGAAAGTAGAAGTAATTAAAAAAGAGGTATCGTTAAAAATAATTAAAGAAAGTTAAAAAATTAAACTATTATATATATAAGAAAAAAAGTTTTTTAAAGAAGATATGAAATATTAGAATACTAAACTTTTTTCTGGTGAGATTACATATGTGTTGTCTCTATCTCATCTACATGTCCGCTTTATTTAGTTTTAGTCAATGCATATAACAAGCAAGAGGTAGGAATACTAATATAATAATTTTTTGTTAACTTTGAAATTATGGTGAATGCGCTTCAAATTTTTTTCGCTATAATTGTATGCGGGTTTATATTTTGAAAAAATGTCACCTTAAATTATTATAGCAGTTCAAAATAAGTAAGAAAAATAATAGTAACTTAATTTTTTCGACTTTAATAGCGAAAGATAAACCGATTTCTTTTAAAATTTTTTTTATTACGAAGTCCTATTACTCGGGAATTAACGAATAAAAAGTCGGGAAAACAAAAATTTTAAAGGAGTAGTGCATATTTTGTCAGATTATTCCATATAATAAGCATTATGAAATGCTATTGCAATACAACAAAAATAAAACGAAATCTCAATATTTCATATACAAAAGCGAAAATAAAATTTAACAAAATTACAAATTTGCAATTCATTTTAACCACATTTGATAAAAATTTTGAAAAACATTTTAAACATGCCGTTCGCAACTCGAGGAATTTTGAATAATATCTATTTTACAGAGCTCATCGATTTATTCTTAACGTA
>BGPR01012357.1:33169-45302 GCA_013235015.1 Araneus ventricosus
GTACTTGTCATAATTCCGCAATACAATAAGTCAAATAAAAATAGGACGTCCGGAATATACAATATGAAATAATAAAATGTCCATTTATCCAAACCAAAGACTTAATAGGTTTCATTTAAATTGATTTTCGTCGGAAATGGGGGATTCAAAGTAGTCAATTCCAATTTCCTCAAAAACGGGCAATGCGACCGTTTATCACACACAAGTGTGAATCTTCTACTTGTCCTTCTCCTTGGTTACATTAGCAAGTCAAGAATGGCGAATATGGAACTCATAGCCCTGCAGAGGACTTAATTTCAAGTACTTATGTTTTAGTACTGAGCGGATTTAGTTCCTGAAACCTGCTTGCTTCAGTGGGCTAGCTATGAGCAGATAGGGGATAATTGTAAACACTAGGTACTTTGGTTTTCTTAGTTTTCTGCTGTATCAGACACAACCAATAATCGCATCTTAGAAATTTTGTATTCGCATATTGTAACATTCACTTTTTCATGTCACATGCGAGCCAAATGACAATAACGATAATTTTCAGTTACCAGCCCAGACATAAAAATCCAGGCTTTTTTTTAAAACAATCAGTGAAACATCGACGCTGGAAGTTATTACCGCATATCTCTAAAATTGTATAATGAAATATGTATAATATTAAAAGTGGTAAAATTTATTTCACATTTTTTTAGAATCCTGATTTACTATTTAAGTGAAGATTGAATCTCATTTTAACTGGAAACATGTTTAACCCCTTTTAAAGCTACGTGAATACTCAATTTTTTTCCCACAATTAAGTGCAGCATGGGCAAAGAAATTAGTAAATATTTCAAGTAACCATAATAAATAATCGGATTGTTAAATTTGGTGCAGGATAATCATTTCATGCGCACAGATGGTTATATTTTTCTTCACATAGATAAAATTTTAAACAAAAATTCCCCGTCATGCAACATTATAATAACCAACTCCTCACAAATATGCAAATCGAATGTTAAAAAGAAATCTGCATTACACAGCAAGTCAGTTAACACATAGTGTTAATGCCTTCGAAGTAGGTGACGAAGGTACATCTTCTGTCCGACGCACTCTTACTTTCACCAATCTTTAGAACTCTCTTGCGTTCTCCGCGGCCTTAGATGTTGAATATGCTCCAGCTTCTCCAATCACAGCTTCGTCATACATCGGCTTCTGAACAGAGGAAAACATTGTGTCATCATCTCTTACATTCAAGTATTTTCATATCATCAAATTACATACGTTATTACTACTGAATAAGATTTTACGGTGCTATGGGTTCCATCAAATGACCTTTTGGCAATTTAGTCACTTGCAATATGAGGTGGCAAGTCTCAAAAAAGTGTTTAAGTACACTAGACGAAAATGTAAGCAGCTAAACTTTTTTATATTAATCATGAATCATTGAAGACAGATTTGAGAAATTTTTGACAGCGTATGTTTAAAAAAATGGAAAACCTAGAGGGTAATAAACCTTGTTCAGCAGCTTTAAGAAACGCGATCTGCAGCATCGCATGCTTTTCGGTTTATAACGCCCAGCTAATTTCCTTTCTTATCTTCCAACCGTCGCAGGCGTTGTGACTTCTCTGCACTGTGTTGTTTCTTGTAGTAGAGATAGTGACGAACACGTGTGAATGTAATAAAAAAAATGTTGATATTGTCATTCACTTCATCTACATTTCCATTCGTTTATATCTGTGCCACCTATCGGTGAATCTTTGCAAACATGTTTTTCGTTCCTTCCCATCACCGGAAAAAAAGCCATTTCCATAAAACGAATACCTCAGAAATCTTTTTTAAACCTGACTAATTTTCGATTTCTATGTATTATTATTTTTTGATGTTACTTTTTTCCTTCGGTCTCTGACCAGTAGTGTTCCTTAAACATCGACAGTACAACTATCGATAGTTGTTCTTCCACTCGATAATTAAGAAATTATCCATAACTATCGATAGTATTGACTAGGGAAGACTATCGATAGTATCGATAGTTCATTGAAAGTCGATAGTTCCGGAAACACGATACTGTCAACATTGCTTCGATAATATCGATAGTATATCGATGTTTAAGGAATATTACTGTCCACTGTATCTATTCATTATCCCTTTGAAAAAGGGATATGTTCAATTTAATAAGGAACTACTCATTTCTTCTGAATTAATTAATTGATTGGAATTGATTAAAAAGCTTTAGCATAAATGTCTATAATTTTTAAACCACACCTGTAATAGTTCCATTTCTAAAACTGTATGAATTCCTGATTTACAAATGTGTGTCTGCAGGCCCTAACAATGTGATAGGGAAAATAGGCAACCTCACAATTTTGAGGAAACTCGCTATAATTTTTGCAGTATTTTCAGATTAATTAAATTTTGTGGTGTCTTTTTATTTTCAAGGGCTGTTTACATGAACTCATTCAAATTAAATTCAAATAAAGTTTAAATTATTTTTTAATGTTAAATTTGTTCGCAGAACAGTGATTTTTTAAAATTTCTATTTATTTATTTATTTTAACAGTTACATTACCGCTTCACAAGTCAAGACAGCACGCAAACTTTGCATTAATATTTTTAGAGTGTATTAACCCTCTGAGCGTTTCACACGTATTTCTACGTCGACCTTGGACTATCCCATAAGCGGGAAACACGCATTTCAACGTGTGGTCAGATACACGCCGAAAGCGGTCAGCCCGGATATTTACGTCTCTTGTGAACTGTCTCTAAAGTGCGATAAACGTATTTTTCCGAATTTCTTCCCCCTTCCTTGGTTTGACATTTTCTACTTCGATTTGGATTGTTACTCTTAAAGTAGTATTTTTAAAAGATCTTTAATACAATGGCTAGATACGGCTGTAAATACATTTCTAAACTACAGGTAATCACAAAAGCTCCGAACCAAGATGCTGGTTATATTATTTTACATTATTGAACTGTTGCTAAAATGTGCGGCAGATCTAGATAAGATCACTAAACAGGTTATTAGTTTGCCATCACTAATTCATGGAGTTTGGTATTTGAAACATTTTTATCTCCATCTTGATTTTAAAGATATTTATTATTTAAGCAAATTTTGTTGTCTTTTTTTTATTCCTTATTTATAAAATGTTAAAAATCAAATCATTCTACCAGAATTACAACATCAACAACAAAATAAAGAACTGTTATTTGGAAGTATTAAAACCTGATTTAAACAAATATGCAATGTGTAAAATGATGCTGTATTGTTAAGATCTTAAGGCCACCTACACCCAAAGAGGTGTGATATATGCAATGGAGTGGTGGAAAGATTCAGTAACATTAGATCAAAATTTAGAATAAGCATGGAATTCAGAATATATAAAGAAAATAAACTTGAAGTTCAACAAATACAGATAATTTACTACTGTTCTTCTCATATATGACTAGATTTGTTATATTATATCACCAAAAGTTTACGTATTGAAGCAGTTTATTTGCCTTTTTTGACACACTTGTTTTCATTTAAAGCTGCTTCTCTTTTAAGGTGTGCACACATTAATCTTTATATGTACACCATTTCAGATGTTGATTTCGTACCAAAAATATAGAAATATTTCATTTTTGTTTTGGGGAAAAAGAGTTGAGTAAATCTGAAGCTCTTGCTCTATTATCATAATTAGGGATTCTGGCAACAGATATTCCGGTATTCAATACCCTTGCGGAATAATAAACAGATAATTCGGCTTGAATAATTTTAGGATTATAACTTTAAAAAATTTTCTTTATAAGAACAAGAATATTGTGCAGAATTGCATTTAGTATATTTATTATCAAAAATGTCTCTAAGTATAATTTTATTTTAAACTTTATTATTATTTACTAATGTACATATCATTCATCATTGTTAAGCCTGGAAACTATAATGCAAGAGCAATAAATGATAAAGCATGTTCAGGCAAAAATGTTCTGTTTAACTGTATATATTACAAGATACAGAAAATAATGTTCTCTATATATTGTGCTTGCAGGAATACGAGATATATTTTCTTGCTTAATTTACAATTCTTGGACAATTTTCCGCATGTTTTTCCTACAATTAAGTGAACACCCCCATCCAATATTACAACGTTCTTTATCTAGAAATATAATTTACTTCTAATAATTTTAGTTTATCCACTTAAGTGGCAGTGCTGTCACATTCATGTCAATGATGACTCTTATTTCCTTGAAGCAAACCCAGAATGAAGAAGATTTCTTATTATCAGATGCAAGACTAAAATGTTACAAAAAGTATCAACATTTCAACATACAAATTCACATAACATTTTTAATGTACACATTCAATATCCTCCATTAAGAGTTGTTGGGAGTAAATTCACACACAGAATTCCTAAAAAACGTTTATGGGAGATCCTCTCTATATCTCAGTAATTTCATTATCAGTTTAAAAAAATATAAACTTTGTCTTATTTTATAGATAAGGGGTAACAACAGAAGTTACAAAAAAAAAATTTGAAGATCAGGAATTATAAATTTCAGCGACCAGCAGTTGCAAGTTGGGCAAAAAAATATATGAATTAGTGACGTTACACTCATGAGAATGTACTTTAATAGGCTGACGCTCTCGCTTACCACATGTTTTGCAGAGCGAAATTTCAGTACAATTGAAAATTTTGTTTCTAGAAAAAGAGAATCGCAGTAACAGATTAACATCAGAAACAAAAAGTCATGCGAGTAAATAGCCCCACGCCTTTAACATCAGTATTATTTTTTGAAAGACGGGTAACGTCATTTTTTTTAAATGTATAAATAATTTTATTAATCTTTAATTTTCTTGGTTAAAGTTTGATAAATATTTTATTTATAATCAAAAGTGAAATATTTTTTAAAGTGGATATTCTGACCCGCCAGATATTCAGTATTCAGCCCTGAAATTTTGACAAATCACTATTCATACGACCTAATCATAGCCAAATTTTTCCATTATGGTATGTATAACTTTAGGTAACACAAATTAAAGTTTCAATCAGGCATTCGGGTCTGATGTGTTACGATGACTAAGACAGCGATCTTTTTCTTTTCATTTCAATTGGTCCAGATCTAGTCTGGTTATGAGTCTGCTCTTCACTTAGCATCTGTGTTCGTACTGCACATCTGGCGAAGCACCAGAGAGGGTTAAAAGTGCTTCAGTTAAAATTCCAAAATACCAGTTCTAGGATTGAATTTTTAACATTCAAACAGATTGCAACAATTTTATAGGTTTTTATACAAACATTCCAATGCAAATATTGACATACATGCGTAAGAAACATTCATTTAGGCCTTTTTTTTAGCAAAAGATTTCGAAATCAGTTTCCTGTAAATTATATTTCATTGGCATCTTTGAACTAAGTTTATGTATTGAAAGCATTGCGCTGTCATGTAAACTGTTGACTCTTCTATTTTCTTGATTATTTAAACATTTCACATGCAAGAATATGGTTTTAGAAACTATTACCTAGAGAATTCAGTAGATTGCATATTTTAAATGAATTCATCTCATTATTTTCAGGTGTAGATCTAATTCTGGTTCTAAATTGTAATACAACTTTCAATTAAAATCTGAGACGTATTTCTATTGGTCCATTGTATTTGTTGAAATTCTGTCTTGAAAGTTTTAACATTTGCATAGTTAATTTTTCTGGGTGTTTTTTTCCCCACTTGCTTTCTGTAATTTCTTTATTTAGTGTCTTTTTTTGCCATAACCAATTTTATATATATAACCCTTATTATGCTGCATGTGTTTTAATGATAAGCAAACTGGAGATATAATATCTTCATTTTAAAACGTCGGTAAGACTTTTCCCTTCAAAAATTCAAACCAGATGCAAAATCCTGTCACATAATTTTCAGAAATGAAAGAAAATTGATCAACCAGAAAAAATCAGTTTTGCAGTTGTGAAGAATAAAATGGACTAGGGGAAAAGTACATCTCTAGGGTATCAATAGAGACATCTGCATATAGGAAATATCAATTTTAATATGTGTTTTTTGATGTACATAGTGAGTTGTTTTTTTTGGGGGTCAGAGAAAATGCTGCTATTTCTAGCAGAAGGATTCTCACCACTGAACAGAAAGGTGCACACGCATTTAGCAGAATAAAATTTATTTTAACATAGCAAAAATAAGAATTCTAAAACAGTAATAGAATCTGGAAAACTATGATTTTAAATTTGCTGTCTACCCTCTATACTTCCAATTGCCTTGGCTGTTTTATAATCCCTCTCAAACCTTAAAGCTTATAAATTCACACTCTCTGCCACTGATTATCTAGTGTATTTTTTACATTAGAAACATTAGAGAATTGATCTTCTAGAAGTTTTCAATTCAATTTTGGATGTTAATAGATGACAGTTCATAAAACAAGGTTAATGGTGCTTTTAAACTTGAATTCATAAAGCGGTACAGAAGAACATTGAAAAATCTACTTAGTATTTATTGATATTTAAGGAACTATTCAAAGAGTGTTAGGCACCAGATATTTTGTATTATCTATACTAAGAAGGTTATTGAGAGATGGGTGAGGTGAGTTCTGCCTTCGTCTTTGAGGAAGACAGACGTATGGCCGCCCCTGCTAATCTTTTCACATCGACTCTGTCCTTTATTAGTTTCATCTAATGTGTTTTACCAGGCTGTTTATGACCTATTGGACAGTAGAGATTGTGTTTATTCAGAAGAAACCTCTCAGATTTTCCATATATTGGACTTTGAATACCTTCTGACCATTGAGATGTCATAGAAGATAGTCTATGGTGCCTAATAGGATGTCACTACTGATGAAGCTGAAAGAATATTTTCTGTCCTCACATCTTTCCGTAGAGATAAAGCTCTTCAGCTTCTAAAAACTAAAGACCATGGAAGAAAATCAAGTCTCTCCACTATAATATTGATAAAGATTTCACATGGAATACCTCCTAGCAGTTAGGTACGAGGAGGCTATGAAATTACAAAAAAAATCTTAACTCGCTCAGATGACTCCAGGCCAACCTTCTCGAATCGCTCCATCGTTTCCATTTTCCGATGCATACTTCAGCCAATGAATCCCCGATCAAGACTCTGTAACTTGTCGATCAAGAGACTAGAAAGAGAGCACGGTTCTGCCACACGGTCCGATATATCAGAAAAGAGAACTAAAAATTCCACTGCTAGAACTAAAAGAAAATCAATGCATTCTCCTTGACGTGAAGAGAAAGCCTGGATTCTGAAGTTGATTCGGTGAACATGCTGGTTGACGATGCACTCAAGGGATGCAGCAAAGATTCCTCTCCCTGCGACTACTAGAAAAAAATTTTGAGCCTGCCCAGAAGAGTCCCAGCACGGTCAAGCTCCAGGACTCTAAAGCAGAGAGTCCCACCCATTGCTGGGCAAAGTTCCTGGAAAGGAGACTGAAGTATTCCCACAAGTACAGAGACCACAGGAACATCCAGACACATATCACCCAGATCAATCTGATCAAGAAGCTGGGGAATTTGTTATTTGGGGACTACTGGAGGGCTAAACACCTGTAGAGTATTGCAGAACTCACTGTGAAATTAGTCTCTACATCCCAAATCGGTCCTGTACGTCATAGGAACCAAAAACTAACTTTCTTCTCATTTTGGTGATACTACCGAGACTCATTGAAATGCTGCTATCCATGGGTTCTATCTATTGGCTGCAAATAAGTTACAGTTGAAGCCTCAGGAAGGAGGAGTGTCCACCTGAGCAGTAGCAAATGTCAGCAGAACTTTCATAATTCACGTTTCATAAGAGAGACCCTGTTGCAAGTGTACTGGAACCCACAGGTAGAGAAATTGCCCCAATCCCAGTGAGACACCTGTAGAGTTTGCAAAGGTAGAGTGACCACAGAGCTATTGGGTATGTAGAAAGACCCTCAGCCTCAAAAAAAAAATCAGCAGAGTCCAGATTGAAACAGCTGCATGCAGAACGATGAAGTCAGCTCCGCCCCAACCAAGCGAGAAACTCCAAGGTTGTCCCTTGATATATCCTACTTAAACTTACCCCGCCCCATCGAGAGGAATGCAGGGCAAGGTCAATTCCAGTCAGACAGTGGTCAGCCTCCGACTAGAGCGGAGCCTTTTAATTCTCCTCCCATTGCACGCTCTATGGCCAAATGACCTCGATGATATCTAATCTATCTCGAATGATGCTCATCCTTCATGAATCAGATAATGGCGATGCTTTTAGCACTGAAAGAGTTCCCTGAAATTCAGGGCACCAGGGTGCCCCTCCAGACTGGTCCTTTTCATTCCCGTGTTCTCTTTGCGGTGATCTCTACTTGAAACAGGGTAAAGTGCTTGGGCACCACCCTAGAAAACATGAACATCAGTCAGGTGCAGTTGTCCTGCATGCGCTATTGACATTAGTAGGTCCATTGCCACAGATAAAGGATTAATAGGTATCTTCTGACATGTATTGATAGGTTCCTGTGGCGTATTTGAAGTACTACCATGCTTGATGAGCCAACGGGAGGACATTGCACAGATTTTCCTACAGGAATGGGTTTTCTAGTTTTTTGCTGGCGTAAACCGATGTCATTACTACTATCGACAGGGTACAAACTTTTCAGACCATTTGTTCCCCGGTCGTTTAGGTCTATTTCAAATTGAATTTTAATTTAACTTCTATGTTACAAATATTTCTACAAATTTAAAATAACAAACCATTTAATCGAGGTCAAATTTAAGAGATGGTTTCATTCTCACTCTTTGTAAAAATATCCGTAATTTTCAATTGAGAAAGTAAATTAAATAATGGTAACATATACAAGGCTGTTTAACCCTTTGTAAGGTGGTTCAGTCTTCTCTAAACTGATTCAGAAAAACGAGAGCAGAACCTTTATCTATTTTAAAAGTGTCTTCTCTAGGAATTTTCCCAAAGCGCAGCAGATCAAGTCTCTTCCCCCCTCCTGAACTGTGGGTCCAGCAGCCTTGGAGGGGCGGATAACCACAAGGTCCGCTTTCTATTCAGCTTGAACCTCTTCAAATGCGTTTCTCAGATAACACCTGTCAGTGTGACAAATTACACTTTATCTTCGACAGCCCTCTTTCCATATTGCCCACGTGTCCATGACAAAATAAACGCAGTTAGACTAAGATAAAATACCAGTTCGTTGTGCCAAAACATTGAGGCTATATTACCACTTATTTTTCATGTCGTAGGTTTCTAAAATAAAGAACATCTGTTGAAGTTACATGAAAGTTGATATTCACACAGATATCTGTGACATACCAATTTATTTGATAATAGTTGTGTATTTTAAATATTGGCTGTGTACTTCCTTAGTATTGGTTGTCTTTTTTTGTATTTCTTGATTTCAATTTATTTTTTCAGTCTACCCACGTCAGCATATTAGTCTACAGATAACAAAAATTATTTCCTTAATTTTGAGTTTGCTACAATGCCATTTATATATACTAATCTCAGTGGCTTTATAAAACTTTTCATATTGTTTTCTTGATTTGAGTATTCGGCAAAAATTGCAAAAAAATTTAGGCCGATCTAAAATGAAACAGGTAACTGGCGTAATCCGTTTTGTATGCACATAAACATTTATTATAGATGGTCACTGTAATAATCTATATTTCTAAAATAGCCAGTAATAATTAATACATATGAAGGGATTATAAATAACTTATTACTTAACCCTGAATTTTAAAATACAAACAATATACTTCAAATACTTTTTATTTTCTAAGGAAACTAGTTAGATATGCTTTTTTAGGGCAATTAGTAATCCTCCGACTAAAGATTACATTTAGAAACCAATACTTTAAATCTCGATAACTTGCCTTATTCATACCTTGCTATTTAGTGCATGTATCTTATATTATAATAAACGGAATTTAATTCACCTGAAATTTGAACTTTGATACTATAGTCAGGTAAGAGCATCCAGTCTTGAATTTTTCCAAGTGAATTTAATTCTTTATTTATAATTTTTTTATCGAAAAGTAATGGCATGTGGGTTCAGGGGCATTAGGTTTTTGCAGGTGTGGAGAACGAGATTGGGCAATTAGGTTAAAGACCCACATTACCAAATTTCATTTATCTAAAGTGCAGGAATTATAGTGTTCTGGCATACATTACACAGAAACAAACCGACAGTCAGCATTTCCAGGGATTTCGTCCAAAAATTTAATACAGACCCTACGTCCTAATTTTGAAACTATTTTCAAATTTTATCTATCTAACTATTGTGAGTTATCGTGTTCATATAAGACCAACCTAACAGACAAATTTCCCGGTTTACGGCCTTTATCAAGAGAAATGATTGATATATACTAATTTGCCTTATAAAGTCCATACCAGATTTGCCTCAGCTTTAACCGTTTTTGGTTACCATTCTTCTAAAACAAACTTCAAAGTGTGTTCTTCGGTCTCAGGGAGGTCTAAAACGTGGAGATTAATCAAAATCTCGTGTTGAAGGAGGTGATCTGACGATTGCATCACTTTCTCTTTGTATACTTCGTGTACTAGAAAGTAAAACAGTCAAACTTTTTCCTATCAATTTTTACAGAAAATACATAGCTACAGAGTAAAGTGTTATTGAATTTTTTTTTCGAATTTTTTTGCAAACTTCAAAATCTAGAAACCTTAAGGAAAAAGAATTTAACCACAATTCAGAATTAATCGATTGCCTTTTCACAATTTATAAATGTCTTAGACGTTATCAGTGTGATGTTAAAAAACTTAATTTTTGGACCTTTTTCACCAAATATAAAGGGAATTTAATAACATAAAACCTTGACACTTTACTGTTTTTCTTAAAAAATAAAATTATAGATCTAATTCAAATATATCATACAAAGCTTGAAAATAGAAGGTCAATTATTATCCATTACTAAGTTCAGAATGAAAATAAAAACCTTATACTCTATGGGAATTTTATTTTAAAAAAAATTATACTTTACAAATCCATACACACACAAGATATTGTGATAAAACACACTGTCTATTGACAGTGGGTTTGATAATCCAATGCCTGAGACTACTATTATTATTAGAGTACTGTCTTCAAACTCGTTAATAGCATTAACTCAGGATGCATCATAGGTTGTAACACATATTAATTGGATTCTTGTCTCATAGCATTTATTAAAATTCTTTCCGCAATTGGCATGAAACTACAAAACATTGTCTAATTCAGGCATTGCGATTTGATCATGAAAGAATGCATAGCAAAACTATAACACTCCAAAGTTACAAATACAGTGATATCATTGGTAAGCATTGTTAATATTTTCCTTAGAAATAGTTTTGTGTTCTTACATTTTAAAGAAATAAACATTTCACGCTGACTATTGAAATAAACTTAAACTAGATGTTATCAGACTCTGTAAGATACTTTAAAGTCTTACTGTTAAGATCACTCAAACGATTAAATTTAGTTGATAATATTCTTTACATTTCCATGTAAACCAAATTTTCTCTAACAAAATACAATATTTTCCCAAAACATAAAAATAAAATTTTCATCCTTTTCTTTAACATTTGTTTCAATGTTTGTTTCAAGTGAGTGAAATTAAGTTGAATAATAATTATTTGAAAACAATTGTTTTTTTTCAAAATTTATTTCATTTTGATGAATGAAAAATTCTGGTAGTGTAATATAAAACTCATCTAGAAAAAAAAACTATAGTTTTAAAAATCACTAAACCTTAAAAGTTATTTTGCAATTCAATTATATAACAAGGCAACAACCCCCCTCTTTTCTCTCATCACCCCAGCTTCTCAAAATTTTCTGCTATGCTTGAATAGAGACATTGAAAGTTGGGCAACAAAATCTATTTTACTTAACAATTCAGTTAAAACATTGATGCATTGAAATAAAATTTTATATGTATAGGAGTATATTACAGGGAGAAACACTTGAAACATAATACAATTTCAATTGAATGACAAATATTAAAACAAAGACATACAGAGAATCAAATTCGGACACACAACAGAAAAAAAATCCAAAACTGGCCTTCTTTCCACAAACTCAATCAATACAGATAGCGTTAAAATGCCCCCCAAGCCAAAGAGGGGTGTAGGGTCTTGGATCTGTAATTTGTCTCTAATTTGCAGTAAGTACATTTCTCAGCACTCATTGTGTCGACTGCTACCCTACCCAGCTAATCCAATC